>JANAVB010013395.1:4670168-4807668 GCA_029216955.1 Iris pallida
TATATATATATATAATATATCTACCACTCTCTAAGGATTAAATCCTAATAAATCCTCAACTATTTTCTAGGGAAAACCTAAAATTTGGGGCAAATGGTGGAGAATCTCTCTCTCCATTTATTGTGGACATTAATGCAAAAGAGTAATAGGTTAGGAATTATAATACCTAAAATGGAATGGTTGTGGGGAGAAGAAGGACTTGAGAGGAATTGAATTTGGAAGAAGAGAGAGAGAGAGTTGCTTAGTGGAGAAGGAAGAGGGGGGGGGGGGGGGTCTTCTCTTGGCGGCCAAGCATGGTGGGTGAGGGGCACTTGTAAAGCCGTTTGCCCCCTAAGCTAATGTTAATTAAATCCAAAATTGGTTTAGAAGTTGCTAAAAAATTAAAAATCATAATTAAACTAATTATTCATGGGGGACTATTCCAAACTCCTAACCCTAAAGTTTAGTGTGGTGGGCCATGGTTAGCTAACATGCTAATACAGCTCAAGTCGAAATTCACCGGGGTCCCGAATTAACTCGAAATGCGAAGAATTCGAACCCGACTCCTATAATAATTAAATAATAATATTCATGAATAAATTCCCAAAAATATTATAAAATGGAAATTACCATTTATCCTAACTGGGAAAGTGAGAGTGACAACTGTGAAATCACAAGCCATTCCTTAAACAATTCAAATCCTATTTTCCAAAATAAATTCTAATGGTTAATTATACTAACTTAAGTCTTAGGTTTCCATATCCTAATCACATAGTCATGACCTAGGTTAGCCACTAGGTTAGTCCAAAGTCAATCATAAGTCAAAGTCAACTAAACCACAAATAATTATACTAAAAATCTCTAAAAATCACATTAATTCCAATAAATCTAAATAATAATAATAATTCCAAATAATTCTCAAAATTTCAAAAATGACCAAAATACCCTCAAGCTAGAAAAGTGGTAGTGACAAGGTCGTACCGAGCCCACATCATCGAAATACTCGTCTGGAATCTTTCCTAAGCACCGTCCAAGTAAACCGGCGCCACTATCGCACGGCCTGCGCCGTTCACAACTGCGAGCTAAGTCTAGCAACTGTAGGCATACCACCACCACCTCTCATTCTCAGGTGTCCTAGCTGCTTCCAAAACCACCTCGTGTCCTGAAGCCATGATCTGCAGCAATCACATCTTCACTGTCGTCGAAGAGAGAGGGTTTAAGCGGAAGCTGTTGGCCGCGCTATTCCCTGGATGACCGCCTCTGGTAAAAGCATCTGCCACTACCTGGGGCAAGGCGTCGCCTCTACGATCCTGGGAAGCTATCAGGGTCCTGAGACCTACCAAGGTGCCATCATCAGGTTCGGCGGGCTGGACGGGCTGAACTGGTGGTTCTCCTTCGATAGTACGACTCTGGAGGCCACTCCGAATGCTGGCTTGATCTCCAGGTTGCGGCTGGTCCACGGAGTTGCTCGCCTTGCGGATTGGTAGGTTCAGGAACATGCCGCTGAAGAAGACGATATAGGAAACAATAAGGAAGGACCGGGATAGATCAACGATACAAGCATGTGATCAGGTCAAGATTCTCAGGAATTTGAAGATACGAGCAGAGATCAAGGGCGAATACTTATTGAGACATTTATTTGGTAAATCCTAACATTCTTGAATGGCAAGACCTGTATGGGCCACCACTTAAACCATATAACGCTCCAGAACCAGAACACTGGAGAGCGGGGGCGTACATAGCCAGCTACTTATATTGAAATGGAATCCACCTCGCTATACGGTCACGGCTGTCTCGATATGAGGGTTTACTACAAGCTAACGGTCTCCTAAGGTCAAGCCTATTGTCTCAATCTCAAGCAAGTAATATAGTTACAAGATGTTAGACCACCAAATATACAATAAAAGGTATCCCAAATATTACATATTCAGCTGATTATGAAGCTAGTTATACAAAATGTGAGGACTAGCAAGAGTTAAGTCATACATGATCAACCCTAGGATTTGTTAATCATGTTTACAGCCCGTAGGCAGACAGTAAGTAATATGCATCGAGCTAACAGGTGCTCGTCGGCTAAACGCCTCAAAAGAATAATTTTACAACGTAGTGAGCGAAGCAAAATGGAAAAAACCCACTCGTAGCCCGGGTTCCTTCTAGTCGCCACCATTGGACTGGAGGTTCGGTAGATCCTCGCGTGCTGCTCCGAAATCTGGCCACACAAAACTAGCTGGGTCAAACCCCAGAAAGAGCAAGTGCCACAAGGAGGCCACGAAATAAGAATAAAAGCCAGCATATCAGAACATAAGAAAATGGAAGAAAAGTACAAGTAATAAGAGTACAACAAGACAATAAACGACTAGGGACGTGGAACCATTCCGGGAGCCAGGTTACAACCCGTAAACCAAACAAGGACCGGGGTTGTAACCCTTCGCCTGAATAGCACTATGTCTTTACCCATTTATTATTAAAGACAAGTAAAACAATCATGTACAGGAGTACCAGGTACATGGATAGACGAGACTTAGGCCAGGCTGGACACCATCCATTCACAAGCGGCCAAGCAAATACTACGGCTTACTACTTAACTAACTAGGGTTATCACAAGCCTAATTACTAACAAGATGCAAACGAGAATTTTCCCAGTCCCAAGCCCTGCAGACTATCCTGTTATCCTTCCGCGGGTTGAGAGTATGGTTGGGTACATCGCCCAGGAGACGATATACCCTTAGGTGACTTAGAGAGTGCAACACATGACAGTGTGCTGGAAATGTGCCCTACTCGTCGGCAGGCTATAAGTCCATTTAAAGCACCCAGATAACGAGATCGCCTGTGACTGAAAATTCTCCATGAACTATAGTTTGATCTAGTAATTAGCCAAATCCATATTCAGTGTGAATCCCTGACCGTGGTAACCAGGGAGTCACGTCCTAGACATGATGCAAGACAAGACAAGACAAGACAAGTGGATTGCACAAAGCAGCGAGATTGAACACCTACGGTGTCAGAGTTGATTATATGAGCCAAGTTAGCCATCGCAACAACATCAAGTCAAGTCAAGTTACAAGTCAGGAGTGCGCCGCCACGGGCCACTATCAAGTTATCCAATACAAAGATAAATCATGAATCACAGGTTACAAGTTAAGAGCGCACCCCATCGGGTCAATATTAAGAAGATCAAAAAGTATTAGGATCATAAATCACAGAAATTACGAAGACCGTACTAGTCGTAAGCAAAATACCGAAAACCGTGCCAGGTCGTGTTGGGCCAAGACAGTCATGTTGTGTGAAACAAGATCTCAAAACTTCAATCCACAAAAGAGAATCCAAGTCCAAGGAAATAAAACCAAACCATCATGGGCAAGTGGGTTGCGCAGGGGGTCGGGTTGTGCTAGGGTCGGCTTGTCCTGGGTCGGGTTGCGCTGAAGGCGGGTTGCGCTGGGTCAAGCTACGCAGGGGGTGAACTGCACTAGGGTTGGGTTGCGCTGGAGCCAAGCCGCACTGGGAGTCAGGTTGCGCTGAGGGTTGGGTTACGCGGGAGCCAAGCCGCGCTGGGAGTCGGGTTGCGCTGAGGTCAAGCGCGCTGGGGAGCGAGCTGCGCAGCGGTCAAGTACGCCAATAGAAGGAAGGCGCTGGAGCTAAATAGCGCCAGCGCGGGTCAGCCCAGCGCTAAAGAGCGCTGGCCAAGGAAGGGTGCGCAGTTCGGCCTTGCGCTAAAGAGCGCTGACCGAGGGTCATCTTCTCCAGCAGGCCGAGAGAAAACTCCAAGAACTCCAAATTTCCAATCTTCATAACTTAGCCAAAACAAAACTAAATTAGATTTTCAAAGTTCTAACTTGTGTAAAATTGAATTCTCTTCCACATGGAAGCCTCAAAACAAGGAAAAATCTAAGTTTAATAGATCAAAACCAAGAAAATCCAAAAATAGTTAAAACTTAGATCTAGAAAAAATGGAAGCTCCAAATCACAAAATGCCAAGTTCTAATATTGTTCACCATGGCCTAATCTAGCTAATGGACAAATAAAATGGGTGTGCTTATTAGGTAACAAGGTGCACTTGCCTATGGTGTTGGTGGAGGAAAGAAGAAGAAGATGAAGAAAATTTAATGGAAGAGTAATAAGGAGAGAGAAAGTTAGGTGTGATTTTAATGAGGGATGGTGTGTTGTGTTGAGGGTGGAGGTTAACTAAGGTAGTCCAATGCAAACCAAACCAAACCTTTCTCCACAAAGAATAAAACTATGCCAGGTCCAAAAACCCAATTTACGAGAAAACCAAAATCCGCAAGTCGAGCCAAAGTAAAATTACAGGCCAAAATTCGAGAAAATAGAATACAGGTCGAAAATACATATAAGCCTAATTAAAATACATATTCCGAAATACGAACATTACAGTACGAAGGGCAAGAAGCCCGCTGTTGCTTCATCGACGGCTGAATGTGCGGAGACCACCGTTCCATCATTGGAGGCGACCCTGAAGACTAATCCCGCTGTGGCTCCGGCCATGATAGGTAGAGACCCTATCTATTTTGGATGTGGATTCGTCGGAGAAGAAGAAGATAAATCGAACAAAAAACCCCAAATCTTATGCCCGCGTTATATGTGTCAGTGCAGAGAAGGGTCAACAAAATACGCCCACGTTTATACGTGCCAGCGTAGAGAAGAAAGAGCAAAATACGCCCAGGTCTATACATGTCAGCGTAGAATATGAATCACCAAATACCGCCCCAGTCCAAAATACGTAGGACTAGGAACGTTGACATGCCAGCTGTATTCATACGAAGTATACTCAATATATGGAAGCCTCGTATAACTACATAAGCTATAAAATACAGTAGAACCATAACTGTCACGACCCGTACCCGCTTTTCGGATACGAAGCGTGTCCAAGCCCAGCTACGCATCGAACGGACTCCAGCCCATCTCGAATATGTAAACACTATCAAGGCTATGGTTTACTGCCAAATCATGGCAATGTAATCTATATCTCAATCCACAATAAGAATATGAAACAAGAATGAACACTATGGGTCGTGGTCTGCAGCCCACTAGCATAAATGTCCGATAAGACTCTAAGAAATATAACAAGTCTACAACTGAAACAAGGAACATGATATCTCATGATAAGGAATGAAAAGCACGAGCGGATAATAAACACAATAACGGTACCTGAATCTTGCAAGAACCGCAAATCCTCCGCCATCCAGAACTACTAGCTAACTCCATGCAATCGCTAAACCTGAGGAGATCATCAGGTCCTCAAAGGACATAGCAAGATACATAATATACATGCCTATCTAACAGTTTTATCATGCGCAAGGAAATAAACAAGAAAGAACAAGGACAAGACAAATGACTATGAACACAAACATGAACACGAATACGAACACTAGAACAACTACGTATAAATGAACTGTCGGATGAACGAAACATGATGATCAATGGAAGAAACCAAACCCTCGTCCCGAGTGTGGACTCACTGGTTTGAACTAAGCACTAACCCTCGTCCCGAGTGTGGACTCTCTGGTCAGTACTAACCCTTGTCCCGAGTGTGGACTCTCTGGTCAATACTAACCCTCGTCCCGAGTGTGGACTCTCTGGTCAGTACTAACCCTCGTCCCGAGTGTGGACTCTCTGGTTAGTTCACGGCAAGGCACCCTCGTCCCGAGTGTGGACTCTCTGGTGCAAATACTACATCCTCGTCCCGTGTGTGGACTCTCTGATGTAAACACCCTCGTCCCGAGCATGGACTCTCTGGTGCAAGTCAAGTCAAGTCGACACCCTCGTCCCGAGCGTGGACTCTCTGGTGCAAATAATCGACATCCTAGTCCCTAGCGTGGACTCACGGATGTAAACAGATCAAGGAAAACACCCTCGTCCCGAGCGTGGACTCTCTGGTGCCAAGGACAACAATGTCAAGGATTTAGCAGTTCACTTACACGTACTCATTCTATGACACGACTCAAGCAAGGTACTGACGAGAACTCCAAATGTGAAACACAAGGCCAAAACATGAACATGGCTATAAACAATAAAAACAACTCCACAGAAAATAACACGAAAAGTACATGTCCATAAACAATCAAGTGACTGAAAAATGAAAGAAAATGCATGTAAGTAAAACTGTAGAGGAAGGCAAGGTATACTTGCCTGGTGGCAGCGCGAAGAACCAATAAAATACCGTCAACTGGTAAGCCATACAGTCCAAGTCATCACAACTGTCTCCGAAAGCTGAAACAAACATTACCAACGTTCTCAAAATAGTCAAATTAGCTAGGATTGTCTGTCCTTAAGTCCAATTCTGGACACAGGGGGAAAACGGTAATTTCGGTCAAAAACGGTGTCCGCCGTTGGACCCGCTTTGCACCGAAAATCGTGCCAGGGTCAACGGTCTCTAAAGTCGTCAAACTACATGTCTACAGATCCGGTTTTCCGATACGAACCCAACCGTATGTCCAAAGTTGGATTCCGGCGGACCGTGCACAAAATTGCCCGTTGAGTGGTACCGTGGGGCCCGCAAAACGGTGATTTTGTCAACGGTCTCAGAATTGGACCAAACTTGGCATACAGGACCAGAAAAATGATATGGTTCTGTTGGCGCAAGTTTTGTCTCGATCTGACTAGCGTGCATAAAGTAATTGGAGAATTTGCAAAGTGCACGATACGGTGAATTTCGACGGATATACATCAAATTCGTCGCGCACACGTGACCAATTTGAATTCCGTCAAAGCCCACACGACTACGAAACCGTTACGCAGCTTTCGATGCTTACGGTGCGCGACCATGTCGCCCGGTTTGGCGGGACGCACGTCGTGTGGATGAATTTTCTAGTTTTGAAAACAGATATTTTGTCAACTTCATCCTAATTTTAAACAGAAAATAAATCACAAAAATTAAATCTACAAATAGCGTTTCCATCTTGGTTAGGTTGGCTAGAAATCTGTTCAAGCGGTTTTCTAAAACTTGCGATGTTCTGGTCACAAATCTACCGCAAACATCGGACGTTGGGGCAGTTTCTATATCCTGGAAATCGAGATTTTTCTCGATTCTGGAACTCGATTTTCAACGCGCACAGTGCGAATTATTGAATTCTATTTGAAGGGAACTGAACGTGTATAGGTTGTCTTCATAACTATGCAATCGGTTCGCGAAACGATGAATCGTGATGTCGGGAATTCGGCCATGAACAGAGCTCCGCAGGCTGCAACTGCTGCTGCTTCCGCCTGCGCTGTGCTGTGCGCGCACAGCTGAGTGGCCGGCCTCCGGCGGTGGCCCGACCCTGCTGCGGCGGCGCGCAGTGGCTGGGGTGCGCCTGGGATGGGTGGCGTGGAGAAAGCTAGGGTTTTTGAGGGTTTCGAATCCTTTTCTTGTGTGTGCGTGTGTACCTATATACGAACAAAGTTCGGGTTCGGCTGCCGATGCATGGAGAAAAATATTTGTATGGCCTCTGTTCTTGTGGGCTCGGGCTGTTGTGGGGTTATGCTAGCTTATGGGGGAGCTGGGCTCAGTTGATCTTGGGCTGTCCGGGCTATCTCTACCAGAGTCAATCTGGATTTCGTATACAGAAAAATATTAGATCTTAAGCACAAGACAAGTGGACCATAAAATAATAACATCAAGCAGGCATAACATAAGTGGACAGCCACATGTTAATTCCCTCATCATGCAGTCAAACAGTAACTTAGCAATGTCTTCGCGCTTACACTAGATGTGCATTATTGAAATTTGAATATTGACATCTAAGAGAAAAGGAATCAACATTACCTAGAGAGCTTCAGTATGTAACTTTGCTGTCCCAATCGCACTTATGATATTCCTTAACATATTGAAATTTGAATACTGACCTGCCAAGACTTCACCATCCAGGGTAATATTTTACACCTTATATTGATGGTATCAACTATCAAGCCTTAATGCCTAACATAATTAACCATACCAAGGAATATAACAAGATGGTATAAATGGGTAGTTTCTCGAGTACTTTATGATCGCAAGATACCTCTAAAGTTAAAAAAAAAATTCTATAAGATCGCTATAAGACAACCATGCTTTATGATTTACGGATCATAGTGTTGAGAAATTAAGAAAAAACATGTCCAGAAAGTTAGCATAGTCGAAATGACAATGCTAAGATGGATGAGTAGAAGTACATCAAAGGATAGAATAACAAATGAGTGTATTCGTGGAAAGTTAGAGGTCATGTCAATTGAGGACAAGAATGAGGTAAAAATATCTTAGGTCGTTTGGACCAAGGTTCATAGTATCACTATCGGAATCGGTATCGGACCCTTCCTATGAGTATCGATAAAGGCAGTATCATGTGTATCGGCAGTTTCGGGAGTATCGACGGTTTTGGATCGAAGTATCGAAGTCTTTGGTATCATAAAGCAAATAATTAATTAAAATAATTATTTATAAATCACCACTCAAATCAATTAAATAAATAAAAAAATAATTCAAAAAAAAATCCGGGAAGGGAAGCTACAATAACTAATCTCATCCACACAAAATAAATGAATAAAAGATCTCATATAATCAACTATGAAATTGTCCTTTGGTACATGTAGTTGGGCGGAGACAAATCCACTACCAACTATGAAAAGAAATACATGATAAGCAAAAGAAGGATTTTGGTGAGCGAAGCGAAGACGATCCAAATGCAATCATCCTCGAAGAGAATAGCGATGATCACGGCTAGAGCTAGAACACCTGCGAAAGACAATAGCACACACCTGGAGAGATAACCAGGTCCTCAGAGGGACGTAGCAAGATACATAATATCATGCCATATAAACTGAATAAATATTGCTCAATAAATAAGTCAATCGAATTTATAACATGGTCCAATACGCACCTACTGAACGAGTGTACCATCCCCTCAACCAAACAAGGACAGGAGATGGTAAACTAATTTACGACGACGTATCTTTCCATGCTATGAATCCAATATGGTATCCGAACCCCAACAAGGTTCAATACCTTCTCATCGAAGTAGTAAGCCACACCTACAACCAAACAAGGACAAGATGTGACGAACTAATCCACGACAAGTTATTGTTCCCAGCCACGGTTAGATACAAGTACCCAAACCAAAAGTACTCGTACCTAACGAATAAAGGTACCTAACCGTTCTAAATGAAATGTAGTTAAGAACAATCCTTCCTACGCATGGGCCCTGGCTAAATAGGATCGGCGTAGTCCCCCTTGGGCACCAGAGGCCCTATCAGTAAGAGCATGACGTTCCGTAGAATCGTTAGTGGCCGTCAGTAATCATGGGTCATCAACCCCGTATCTCCAGCGGAGAGTCCGGGTCACAAGGGAAGTGCATCGAAGCCCATACGCTAAGGAATTGTCCTCCCCGCCCAATGCCTACTGTGTTGTATCCACAACACATAACCTCTATAACCGCTAAGTCAAACTAGCATGCAAACTCTATTAGCGGTTATTCCTATCGCACGGCTTGTACGTACTGGTGGCCAGCCAATCACGCACTTTCCTGTCCTACATGCGACACACAACTTCGTGTTACAACGTGTCAAGGCCAATGAATGCAACACACAAGGTGGTCCCTTAAATCTAGGTTTAATGTGTAAGAAAATAATACATAGCAGGAAACATAAATGAACAGTAAGTTCTAACAGGTTATGCCATGTATCACAGTTTATTTTGCATAAAGAAAATAATAAACAATGCATGAAATATGAGCTAAAAATAAATAAACAACAAATGGCAAGGTGTCTTGCCTGATAGTACGCCTGGTGTGCTACGATAATCACGATGACATGAACTGCGACTTCAGTGTAACAACTACACAATGGAACCTCTGATGGTGGCACGGACAGTTCCATTGGGTCCAGAAGGGTCAATATAGTTCGGGTGGACATAAGGTAGTCTCAAAATGGGCGAAGGAATAGGAATAATAGGACGAGTCACAGACATGATGATAATTGAATAAATTTTTTGAGGGAATAATACATATAATATTTTAGAAAAAGTATTTATAATATTTGAAATATATATTTGTTAGTTAAAATAGTTTAAGATAATCTTTAAAAATATAAGAATCATGGTAAGGCAGAAACCTGATTTGTGTCAAAACATAATTTGTAGGTCCAAATCTACATATAAGACATCATAAAATAATACAAGTATATTTCTGTATCGAAATAATTTTAGATAAATATTTTAAAAATAAAATCATTTTAGCCTACAATTTCTATGCTTGTGAAATATGATTCTATGTAACAATCTACTTCCTTAGTCCAAAATATTTATAGAAAACACTTAATAATCTAGATAGTTATGTTAGGACTAAAATCTATTCTTAGTCAAAAACTATCTTTTAAAAAGAGTTAGAAATTTTTATACATCAAATAAAATTCTACCACTTAATAATAATAATAATAAAATAATTAATAATCATATGTTAATACTAATTAGTAGTGCAAACATGTATATATATTTACACTGGAATTATAATAATATACATAATAAAAATATCTTTTAATAAATATTATAATATAAGGACTGTAAAATAATTCCTATCAAAGAAAGAACTGTAAAATAATAAAAATTTATTTATATGCACCCGATCCTTCAGACACAGGAGAGAATGAGTAAGAGAGAATACTGAGGGGGAGAGAGAGCAGTGAATCAAATAATCAAATGAGGAAGAGAGGAAAGAAGAGGCGGAGCGGGGGAGAAGTGTTATCGGGGTGAGCGGCTGCGGTCGGAGGAGTTGGGAGAGAGGGCGGCAGAGTGCGGCCGGGGCTGCAAGGGCAGGGTGGCCACCGGAGTGGTCACGCGCGGCGGAGACGCCGAACGGGTGAGGGTTTCGAGAGAGGAACGACGACCGACGGGCGGAGGACTCGGAAAGAGGGCGGCGGATGGAAATCGAGACGACGGGGCGGTCTCAGGCGGACACGGGTCAGAGGAAGGTTTCGGGGTTTCGCGCGGCTGGCTAGGGCACGTCGGTGGCAAGAAGCGGTGCTCATCGGGCGCGACCAGGGAGGTGCGCACGGTCACGGGAAGTCGGGGGTTCTCGATGACGCGGCCGGGGAGTCTTGGAGAGGGCTTCGACTAGACGCACGACGGAGAAGGATTTTCGCGTGTGGCGAGGCGCGTGGTTCCACCGGCCGCGGCAGAAGAGGTGCCCGCGGCGGCGACGCAGCTCGCGGAGAGGCGTGCGGCATGGATGGTTGCAGCGTATCCGCCGGAGGTAGGTAAGTGGTGGTGGCGGGGGTGTTTGTTTTTATTTCTCTTCTCTGTTGTCGTGGTGAGGTGTTGGCCGAGAGTCGAGGAGGTTTGGCGGAGTTACGGGGGTGGTCTGGGTGGTGTTGGCGGCAAGGGAAAAAGGGTTTCGATGGTTGGGTTAGCCGGGGCGGTGGTGGTGGTGTTATCCACGGGTGGCCGGGATATGGTGGCTGTGGAAGATGGTTGGTCAGGCCAAGGAGGTGGTGATGATCTGTGGCTGGATTGGGTTCTGGCTATTGCGGAAGGCGGGGGTTTTAGAATAGGGTTAGGTTAGGATTTTGATGATGTCGGGGTGTCCGACACGGGCTGGGTTGCTGTGTCGAGATCGTGTCCGACATGTGGACACGAAGAAGGTAAATTATAATTGTAATAGAAATAAAAATAGTAGAAGGAAAGGGGGACACCGACACGATGCACGGTTTGAGTTGTAGAAATTTGGTGGATGAATAATGAATTGGAGGAGTACCTACCTATTTATAGGATGTGGAAATTTCCAATAAGATAAAGATTATGATTAGTTTAAAACCCCAATAGATAATCATTAAATTAAATCACTGAAATCAAATCTAAATTCAAATACAAATCCAATTTAAATCTAATTAATTTTTAGTTCAAAATCAAATAGGATAAATCAAATTTCAAATATTAACTATTTAAATAACTCCATAAATTTAAATCAAGATTTAAATCTCCACAATAATTTCGAAATATATTTTTCCAAAAATACTAACAATAATAATTTTGAAAATAATAAATATTTTTAAATATCTTTTTGAATAATAAATTATTTAATATTAATAAATCTCAAAAATTATATTTTTATTTAAAATAAACTAGCAAAATATTTATGAAATATATGTATGCACGAATAATATTATTTATTCTAAATAAAAGGCCTTTCATAAATAAAATCATAAATTTAGGAAATTTTGATAGCTAAAATAAATATTACATATATCATTTTGTAACTATAAAAATAATAAAAATATTTTTCTAAAGATATGTACGCTAGCACATATTCGCACTCATCGAGCAATTACGAAAATATAAAATTTCGTACGCGACGTAAAATACGACTACGCGACGTACAATACAAAATTTTAAATCAGTACAAAATTTAATAAATAAAAAAATAGTAGAAATTTAGGGGTTTTACATCCTACCCAACTTAAAAGAATTTTGTCCTCGAAATTAAGAATTAGTAGGGGGTGAGAGGACACAAGGGGGTATCGATGGGGAACAATCAATAACAAAATCATGCCGAAAGAAATCGCGATCTAGGTCGTAGAAAAATAATACGGTATGGTCACGGGTAATGAATGAGGGTCACGATTAAGAGAACGAAATAGATTCGCTTTAATTAAGTGTAATGCCTGTGGTCCGTATTACGTATTTCTGGAATACGTGTACGTATTTTATTCTGTATTGCATGATTCCTTGTTTAGCTTGCATCTTGGCTTGGTTATTTCTTGGCTTGGTTCGGCTTGGCTCGGTTTTATTTGGTTCAATATGAACCAATGTGAACCCCTACCTACCACCACCATTTGTATTTATTAGCCCATTCTTTTCTCTCTCTTCATTAATCTCATCTTCTTCTTCCTCATTACTTCTTACCTACCAGAGAGAGAAGAGAGAGGTCTAGGCAAGTGCAACTTGCTTCATGGAGGAACTCTGATTTTATTGCTCCATTTTCTTCTTTACTACATTATAAAACACTTTAGTACTTGGCTTTTCTAATTTCCATGGCTAGATTCTTGTAGATCTAAGTTTACATTATTTTCGGATTTCTTGGGTTTTGATCTATTTAATCTTGTTATTTCTTAGTTTTGATGGTTCCATGTTTTAGAGAATTTCGTTCTACCCTATTTTGACCTATGGAAGTTCGGATTTAGGCTCCGGATGATGGAGTTATGGAGCTTGAGGACTTGGCTCTCATGGTGTTCTTCTTCTCTGAAATTTTGGAGAAGATGAACAGTGCTTGACTTGACCGCATGAATATTCACGCGGCAAGTGTTCTATCCAGCCGCATGACTGGAAGTTCTTGAACCGCATGAGAGTCGGACTCACTTAGCCGCATAACTCGCTCAATTCCCAGCCGCATAAGTTCTGAACTCTGCAGCCGCATGCACCATTCCTGCTGGCCGCATGAGACTTGCTTGACCCAGCCGCATGAGGACTTCACCCTGAGCCGCATGAACTCAACACTCGCGAGCCGCATATGCACACTTGCTTCCAGCCGCATGGGCATTGCTTCCCGCAGCCGCATGAGTACTCTTCCCTTCTGAGCCGCATATGGTTCCCTTCCCCCGCAGCCGCATGGGTTGCTTCTTCTCGAGCCGTATGGAAACACACTCCCCCCCCGCCGCATGTACCTGATTGGCCAGCTAGCCGCATAAGACCAATTCCCCCAGCCGCATTAGTTTCCTATCTTCCTGACCGCATGCGCCCTCCTAATTGGGCCGCATGATTCTATCCTTTCCTGACCGCATATGACTTTCCTGACCGCATATGACTTAGCCGCATGACTCTTCTATAGTCCTTTTGTCATAAACTTGATTTTACTTACATGTTTGGAATTGATAATGGAGCACGACCTGACAGTGACCCGTCGTGGTGCACTCATGACAAGAAAACCTGACATGACCTGATAGTGGCCCGTCGTGGCGCACTCCTGACAAGAACACTTAACATAATAAATCTGACATGATATATCTGATAAGCTATTACGATGGCTACCTGACATGACATAACCTGTATAAATAACATGGACACCGTGGGCGATTGTGCTTGTACAAATAATCCAGTCCTGTCTTGTATCATGTCTAGGAGGGGACTCCTGAGTACCACGGTCAGGAGTACCTACTAAAATGGACTAAGGCTAATAACTAGATTAATACAGTAGTCATGAAGAGATCTCCCAGCTACAGGCAATCCCGTTACCTGGGCGCGCTTGGGATCTGTAGCTTGCCGTCGAGTAGGGCACATTTCCAGCACACTGTCATGTGTTACACCCTTTAAGCTACTTAAGGGTACATGCATTCCCTGGACGGTGTACCCACCTGAATTCAACCCCTAATTTCGACCTGGGTAACCTGGATGGTCTGCAGGGCTTGTGGCTGTGGAATAATCTCACTGCATCTTATTAGTAATTAGGCTTGTGACAACCCTAGTTAGTTAAAGTATCAAGCCGTAGTTCTTGCTTGGCCGTGAAATGATTGGATGGAGTCTAACTAGTCTAGTCTTGTCTTGATCCTGTTCCAGATTACTACATGACTTGAATGCCTGTATTTATTTTACCGATAAATGGTGAGAATTCCAAGTTCTGTTCAGACGAAGGGTTACAACCCCGGTCCTTGTTTGGTTTACGGGTTGTAACCTGGTTATCTGAATAGTCCCATGGTTATCTCGTCGTATATCATCCTGATGTATTTTCTTTATTTCCAGTTCTTACTTTTATTTATATCTTGTGCTGATTGCTGGTTTTAGTTCCTAAGTGAAGCTTCCTTTGTGGCACTTGCTCTTTCTGGGATCTGACCCAGCTGGTTTTGTATGGCCAGATTTCGGAGCAGCTCCAGAGGATCCAGCGCTTTTCCAGCCCGATGGTGAACACCAGACGTAACCCGGGCTACGAGTGGGTTTATTTTTGCTCTTCCACTTTATTGTAAAAATATTTTTTTGAGGCGTTTAGCCGACGAGCACCTGTTTAGCTCGATTGTATTTACTTACTGTCTGCCTACGGGCTGTAACATGATTGACAGATCCTAGGGTTGATCATGTATGACTAAACTCTTGCTAGTCCTCACATTTTGTAACGACTAGCTTCATGATCAGCTGAATATGTAATATTTGGGACGCCTTATTATTGTATATTTAATGATCATACATCTTGTAACATTTACTTACTTGCTGGTGATTGAGACACTAGGCTTGTTCATGACCATAGGAGACTGTTGGCTTGTAGTTAAACCCTCATGTATCTAGACAGCCGTGACCGTATAGCGAGATGGAATCCATTTCAATATACGTAGCTGGCTATGTCTGCCGCTCTACAGTATTCTGGTTCTGGGGCGTGACATGGTTTAAGTGGTGGCCCATGCAGGTCTTGTAAATCAAGATATGTGAGGGTTTACCGAATAGATGTCTCAATCAGTATTCGTCCTTGATCTCTGCTCGTATCTTCTGAATCCCTGGATTCTTGTCCTGACCATGTGCTTGTATCGTTGATCTGTCCTGGTCTTTTCTTATTGTTCCCTATGTCGTCTTCTCCAGCGGCATTGTTCGTGGTCCTACCGACCAGCAAGGCGGAGCACCTCCCACGGACCAGCAGCAACCCGGAGATCAAGCCCAGCATTCCGGGGTATCCTCCAGAGTCGTGCCTTCTGGCGGAGAGCCACCAGTCCAGCCAGTTCAGCCTGCCGAACCTGATGATGACACATTAGTAGGACTCGTCAGGACCTTGATAGCTTCTCAAGATCGTCGTGGAGATGCCTTACAACAGGCAGTGACGGATACCTTGACCAGATGAGGTCATCAGGGTAATAGCGCGGCCAACAGCTTCAAGCGCTTGAACCCTCCATTCTTTGACGGTAGTGAAGATGCTATTGCGGCAGATGCATGGCTTCAGGACACAGAAGTGATTCTCGAGGCAGCCAGGACTCCAGAGAACGAGAAGGTGGCAGTTGTGCGCCTGCAGTTGTAAGATCTTGCCCGCAGCTGGTGGGCAGCTCAGGCCGTTGGATTAGCAGCACCTATTGCTTGGACGATGTTCAGGGAGAGATTCCAGACCAAGTATTTCGATACCGTGGCTCGGTATGATCTACAGACGAGGTTCACCAATCTAAAGCAAGGAGACAGGACGGTCGATGGATATGCGGTCGAGTTTTCGAGACTCAGTCGGTTTGCTCCCACCTTGGTGGCAACCGAGTATGATAGAGCCCAGCGATTCCAGCAGGGGCTTCACCTGGAGATCTTGTTGGCTGTCGAGCAGTTTGAGCATCCGACTTTAGATTCAGTCTTGAGATCAGCCCGGAGGCATGAGTATACCTCCTAGAGGATTGTAGATAGGGTCGGAGGTCGGAAGAGATCTTACGGCCAGATGAATCAGTCTTCAGCACCAGTCCCGGCAGCCAGGGCCTTGACTATTGGAGCTCCGAGGCGAGCGGCCTCCGTGACGTCGGTTCAGCATTCCACTCTGACGCACCCTCAGCTGCAGAAACAGAAGCAGTCTTCCGCAGTGGGATGTTCTCATTGTGGGAAGCCCGGCCATGTAGTGGCAGAGTGTCGTAGGGCACAGGGATTGTGTCTGGTTTGTGGAGCACCAGACCACAGGGTTGGATCCTGCCCGAACAGGGGTGGTTCATCATCGTCCAACCTTTCTAGCACTTCGGTGAGAGGACCAGCACCGGTCCGGCAGCAGCAGTACCCATTACCGAGGCCCTTGCCACCTCAGTCCCAGATGTTCCAGCAGCAGAACCCCCAGCAGCATGTTCAAGCCCAAGCCTTGAGTCAGAGCAGGCAGCAAGGATTTCAGCAGAGGGGACCAACACACGAGGGCATGGTCATGCTATGGTGATGACCGCAGAGGAAGGATTGGCACCAGGAGAGGTAGTGGCAGGTACTATTCTCGTCAACTCCTTTCCAGCTTCAACTTTATTTGATTCTGGTGCATCACATTCTTTATGTCTGCACGATTCGCGACACGGGTAGGATTGGAGCCCGAGTCATTATCAGTAAGGCTCAATATACTTACTGGTAACAGACTTATGGGAGTAGATAGAGTGTTTTCCTCGTGTCGGATCGTAGTTAGCGGTAGAGAGTTCCCCGCTAGATTGATAGAATTCCCGATGGCCGATTATGATGTGGTCTTAGGGATGGATTGGTTGAGGAACCAGTATGCTAGAATAGACTGCCATATCGACAGGGTTGTTTTTAGCATTCCAGGCGAGCCAGAGTTTTTCTTTTCCAGAGGAGCAGTTGAGCCTTCTCCTCCAGTATTACGGATGGCAGTGGCAGCAGTTCAGTTGCCCAGGATAGTGGACGAGTTCCCAGATGTTTTTCCAGAAGAGCTTCCAGGTATGCCGCCAGAGCGGGAGATCGAGTTCACCATAGACTTGATTCCCAGAACAGCCCCAGTGTCAGAGAGAGTCTACAGGATGGCGCCGTCAGAATTGGAGATCTTGTACAAGATGATTGAAGAACTTCGAGCCAAGGAATTCATTCGTGCTAGTGGATCGCCTTGGGGAGCCCTGATGCTTCTTATGAAAAAGAAGAATGGTACGTCCAGGCTATGTGTTGATTATCGTACCTTGAATTTGGTGACAATCAAGAACAGATACCCTCTTCCGAGGATAGATGACTTGTTTGATCAACTCAAGGGGCCTTCAGTATTCTCGAAGATTGATTTGCGCTCAGGTTATCATCAGATCAGAGTCAGAGAGCAGGACATCCCGAAGACAGCTTTTAGATCGAGGTATGGGCATTGGGAGTTCCTTGTTATGCCTTTTGGAGCAACCAATGCGTCGGCAGTATTTATGGACCTCATGAATCGCATCTTCATGCCTTACTTGGATCAGTTTGTGATTGTGTTCTTAGATGACATCCTGGTCTACAGCAAGAGTGAGGCGGAGCATGAGCAGCATCTCCGTGTGGTTCTTCAGACTCTCAGAGAGCACCAATTATATGCCAAGTTCAGTAAATGCGAGTTCTGGCTCGATCGCATTTCGTACTTGGGTCATATCATCACCAGAGGAGGAGTGGAAGTGGATCCCCAGAAGATTGTGGCTATTGAGTCATGGCCAGTGCCCAGCACAGTTGCAGAGGTTCGTAGTTTTCTTGGATTGGCCGGCTATTACCGACGGTTTGTTTCGGATTTTGCTCGAATTTTAGCGCCATTGACGCAGTTGACCCGCAAGGATGCGCAGTTTGCTTGGACAACGGAGTGTCAGAGTTCTTTTGAGCAGTTGAAGCGAGGCCTGATAACAGCTCCTATTCTCACGCTTCCAGATGGAACCGGAGGATTCTCAGTGTATTGTGATGCTTCAGGCAGAGGCTTAGGATGTGTTCTGATGCAGCATGGGAAGGTAATAGCTTATGCGTCACGACAACTTCGTGATCATGAGAGGAATTACCCAACCCATGACTTGGAGCTGGCAGCAGTAGTGTTTGCACTTAAGTTGTGGAGGCACTATTTGTATGGAGATAGGGTAGAGATTTTCACCGACCACAAGGGTCTGAAGTATGTTTTCACCCAGAAGGATCTCAATATGCGTCAGAGAAGATGGCTAGAGCTGCTAGTGGATTATGATGTCAACCTGCAGTATCACCCAGGAAAGGCCAACGTTGTTGCAGATGCATTGAGCAGGAGAGCGGGAGTTTATTTTCTAATAGCACAGCCAGAGCTATTAGCAAATCTTCAGAAGATGGGTATAGAAGTTGTTCTCCCTTCCAGTGTGGCATTGATGGCCAGCATACAAGTACAGTCCACTATAGTCGAGAGGATCCGGATGGCGCAGTTGGCAGATTCCAAGCTTCAGCGACTCAGAGCAGAGTGTGAGGCAGGACAAAGACCAGAGTTATGCATTCATGAGGACGGTACACATCGACATGGGAAGCATCTTTGTGTACCCAGTGGAGATATCAGGCAGGAGATCATGTCAGAGGCGCACAGTTCTCAGTATTCCATCCATCCTGGCAGTACGAAGATGTACCGAGATATCCGTCAGCACTTCTGGTGGAATGGCGTGAAGCGGGAGATAGCTCGGTTTGTCTCTCGGTGTTTGGTTTGCCAACAAGTCAAGGCTGAACATCAGAGACCGGCTGGACTTCTTCAGCCCTTACCGATTCAAGAATGGAAGTGGGAGCATGTGACCATGGATTTTGTGACTGGATTACCTAGATCCCCAGCTGGTAGAGATGCTATCTGGGTTATAGTTGATCGGCTCACGAAAGTGGCTCACTTTCTTCCATTCAGAGTTGGTCAGTCGACGGCTCAGTTAGCAGAGATATATCTCCGGCAGATTGTCAGATTGTATGGAGTGCCAGTCAGTAACACCTCGGATCGAGATTCCAGATTTATGTCACACTTTTGGCGTAGCTTGCAAGAGAGTTTGGGGACTCATCTCCAGTTCAGTTCAGCTTATCACCCGCAGACAGATGGTCAGTCGGAGCGCACGATCCAGACTCTTGAAGATATGTTGAGATACTGTACACTTGACTTCGGTGGTTCATGGGAAGATCACTTGCACCTGGTAGAATTCTCGTACAATAACAGTTTCCAGGCCAGTATCCAGATGGCATCGTTCGAGGCACTATATGGTAGGAAGTGCAGATCCCCGTTAGCCTGGGATGATATTGGAGAAAGACAGATGCTTGGTCCCGAAATGATCGCTCAGACAGTTGAGGTGGTCAGGAGAGTCCGAGATCATCTTCGAGTTGCCCAAGATCGCCAGCGCCATTGGGCCGATTCTCATCGGCGCCCTCTAGAGTTTTCGGTCGGTGACCATGTATTCCTGAGGATTTCGCCTAACCGTGGCGTCATTCGTTTCGGCGTACGGGGAAAGCTTAGTCCTAGGTATATAGGACCGTTCGACATTCTAGAGCGAGTAGGAGATGTGTCCTATCGTCTCGCTCTTCCGCCGTCGCTAAGCGAGGTGCATGACGTGTTCTATGTATCCCAATTACGACGGTATATCCCAGACCCGAGCCATATCCTAGATTATTCGGAATTGGTTGTTGGTACCAACCTTTCGTATGAGGAGAGGCCCGTGTCTATATTGGACCGGAGAGAGAAGATCCTCAAGAACAAGACTATCAAGTTAGTCCGAGTTGCTTGGGGTCATCACTCTTTGGGGGAGTCAACGTGGGAGCGTGAGGATGATATCCGATCGCGATATTCCGACTTGTTTGACTCGTGAGGTATAATGTCTTTCTTATGCCTCATGCCTTCGATTCCTTGCTTGAATGAGTGATTGTCTGCCTAGTTATAGCTTGCATGTGATTAATGTAGCTTGTCATTGCTCCTCCAGCCTCTTGATTAAATTTCGAGGACGGAATTCTTTTAAGGTGGGTAGAGTTGTAATGCCTGTGGTCCGTATTACGTATTTCTGGAATACGTGTACGTATTTTATTCTGTATTGCATGATTCCTTGTTTAGCTTGCATCTTGGCTTGGTTATTTCTTGGCTTGGTTCGGCTTGGCTCGGTTTTCTTTGGTTCAATATGAACCAATGTGAACCCCTACCTACCACCACCATTTGTATTTATTAGCCCATTCTTTTCTCTCTCTTCATTAATCTCATCTTCTTCTTCCTCATTACTTCTTACCTACCAGAGAGAGAAGAGAGAGGTATAGGCAAGTGCAACTTGCTTCATGGAGGAACTCTGATTTTATTGCTCCATTCTCTTCTTTACTACATTATAAAACACTTTAGTACTTGGCTTTTCTAATTTCCATGGCTAGATTCTTGTAGATCTAAGTTTACATTATTTTCAGATTTCTTGGGTTTTGATCTATTTAATCTTGTTATTTCCTAGTTTTGATGGTTCCATGTTGTAGAGAATTTCGTTCTACCCCATTTTGACCTATGGAAGTTCGGATTTAGGCTCCGGATGATGGAGTTATGGAGCTTGAGGACTTGGCTCTCATGGTGTTCTTCTTCTCTGAAATTTTGGAGAAGATGAACAATGCTTGACTTGACCGCATGAATATTCATGCGGCAAGTGTTCTATCCAGCCGCATGACTGGAAGTTCTTGAACCGCATGAGAGTCGGACTCACTTAGCCGCATAACTCGCTCAATTCCCAGCCGCATAAGTTCTGAACTCTGCAGCCGCATGCGCCATTCCCGCTGGCCGCATGAGACTTGCTTGACCCAGCCGCATGAGGACTTCACCCTGAGCCGCATGAACTCAACACTCGCGAGCCGCATATGCACACTTGCTCCCAGCCGCATGGGCATTGCTCCCCGCAGCCGCATGAGTATTCTTCCCTTCTGAGCCGCATATGGTTCCCTTCCTCCGCAGCCGTATGGGTTGCTTCTTCTCGAGCCGCATGGAAACACACTCCCCCCCCGCCGCATGTACCTGATTGGCCAGCTAGCCGCATATGACCCATTCCCCCAGCCGCATGAGTTTTCTATCTTCCTGACCGCATGCGCCCTCCTAATTGGGCCGCATGAGTCTACCCTTTCCTGACCGCATATGACTTTCCTGACCGTATATGACTTAGCCGCATGACTCTTCTATAGTCCTGAATTTTGATATTTTATTAGACATTTTACGTCCATTTTATATCCTTACGCCTTTTGTCATGAACTTGATTTTACTTACATTTTGGAATTGATAATGGAGCACGACCTGACAGTGACCCGTCGTGGTACACTCATGACAAAAAAACCTGACATGACCTGATAGTGGCCCGTCGTGGCGCACTCCTGACAAGAACACTTGACATGATAAATCTGACATGATATATCTGATAAGCTGTTGCGACGGCTACCTGACATGACATGACCTGTATAAATAACATGGACACCGTGGGCGATTGTGCTTGTACAAATAATCCAGTCCTGTCTTGCATCATGTCTAGGAGGGGACTCCTGAGTACTACGGTCAGGAGTACCTACTAAAATGGACTAAGGCTAATAACTAGATTAATACAGTAGTCATGAAGAGATCTCCCAACTACAGGCAATCTCGTTACCTGGGCGCGCTTGGGATCTGTAGCCTGCCGTCGAGTAGGGCACATTTCCAGCACACTGTCATGTGTTGTACCCTTCAAGCTACTTAAGGGTACATGCGTTCCCTGGACGGTGTACCCACCTGAATTCAACCCCTAATTTCGACCTGGGTAACCAGGATGGTCTGCAGGACTTGTGGCTGTGGAATAATCTCACTGCATCTTGTTAGTAATTAGGCTTGTGACAACCCTAGTTAGTTAAAGTATCAAGCCGTAGTTCTTGCTTGACCGTGAAATGATTGGATGGAGTCTAACCAGTCTAGTCTTGTCTTGATCCTGTTCCAGATTACTACATGACTTGAATGCCTGTATTTATTTTACCGATAAATGGTGAGAATTCCAAGTTCTGTTCAGACGAAGGGTTACAACCCCGGTCCTTGTTTGGTTTACAGGTTGTAACCTGGTTATCTGAATAGTCCTATGGTTATCTCGTCGTATATCATCCTGATGTATTTTCTTTATTTCCAGTTCTTACTTTTATTTATATCTTGTGCTGATTGCTGGTTTTAGTTCCTAAGTGAAGCTTCCTTTGTGGCACTTGCTCTTTCTGGGATCTGACCCAGCTGGTTTTGTATGGCCAGATTTCGGAGCAGCTCCAGAGGATCCAGCGCTTTTCCAGCCCGATGGTGAACACCAGACGTAACCCGGGCTACGAGTGGGTTTATTTTTGCTCTCCCACTTTATTGTAAAAATATTCTTTTGAGGCGTTTAGCCGACGAGCACCTGTTTAGCTCGATTGTATTTACTTACTGTCTGCCTACGGGCTGTAACATGATTGACAGATCCTAGGGTTGATCATGTATGACTAAACTCTTGCTAGTTCTCATATTTTGTAACGACTAGCTTCATGATCAGCTGAATATGTAATATTTGGGACGCCTTATTATTGTATATTTAATGATCATACATCTTGTAACATTTACTTACTTGCTGGTGATTGAGACACTAGGCTTGTTCATGACCATAGGAGACTGTTGGCTTGTAGTTAAACCCTCATGTATCTAGACAGCCGTGACCGTATAGCGAGATGTAATCCATTTCAATATACGTAGCTGGCTATGTCTGCCCCCGCTCTCCAGTATTCTGGTTCTGGGGCGTGACATTAAGCGATTAGAGGGTCTTGATAGGGTCGAGTAGTTTAGGATGAAGATATAGCAACATCGAGTGAGAATGGTCATAGCCGATAGGAAGGCTAGAGGAAGTTCTAGTATAACGCCTTCGTCCTCCTAAAATAGGTGAAGGCGAAAGCAATATAGAGTTCGAAGGAGGCGTTATCGAATACGAATACGTGATTCAAAGACGATTGAAAAATTTTAAAGGAGTTGCCAAGGCAGTCGCGGATGGGACTCTAGAGGATAAGTTTAACTATATCCCCATCCACGTAGAATAATAGGCAAAAGCGAACCAAAGTGCACTTGGTTGATCAGACCATTATGCACCGGTTCTGATTAGACAACATGTTAGTGGGAGCTCTTCCAATAACATATGTCTTGAACAAGCTCGATAAAAGATAAGCTTGCAAAAACTAGGCTACATTAGCATCATTAGTTTAGATAGTAAAATATAGGCACGATGGTAGATGAATAAAAACAATATGAATAGTCTAAGAGTCATAAGGATCTAAGTCTTGTTTATTCCTATACCATCATTCTACGGTTTTATTGACCAAGGCTTGGTTGACCAAATGGGTTAACTTCCTCTAGTCTCTATGGTCTAGATAATACTATTTGTATTCCCTTAATGGTCAAGGGTGTGTTAGGTCGTGGGGTATTCTACCCAACTTAAAGAATTAAGCTAAGGGTGTTTTAGGACATCTAACTTAGTAGGGTCAATCTCTAGCAAGCACGAAAGGAAGATAAGAATAAGGATGGAAGGAAGCAAGCAAGATGCAATTGATGAGTCAAACGGTAGATAAAATCAGGGAAAGAGGTCAAGTATGTGGATGAGATCCTAGACTTCTAATCCTATACGCAGGCTTGCTTGGTACGGTAAAGTCACCAAACAAATTATCTTGACCTGCATGGGCCACCACAAAAGCATGTAACGTCCCAGTCCCAAAATACGTAGGACTAGGAACGTAGACATGCCAGCTGTATTCATAAGAAGTATACTCCAATATATGGAAGCCTCGTATAACTACATAAGCTGTAAAATGCAGTAGAACCATAACTAATCTCATCCACACAAAATAAATGAATAAAAGATCTCATATAATCAACTATAAAATTCTCATTTGGTACATGTAGTTGGGCGGAGACAAATCCACTACCAACTATGAAAAAAAATACATGATAAGCAAAAGAAGGATTTTGGTGAGCGAAGCGAAGACGATCCAAATGCAATCATCCTCGAAGAGAATAGCGATGATCACGGCTAGAGCTAGAACACCTGCGAAAGACAATAGCACACACCTGGGGAGATAACCAGGTCCTCAGAGGGACGTAACAAGACACATAATATCATGCCATATAAACTGAATAAATATTGCTCAATAAATAAGTCAATCGAATTTATAACATGGTCTAATACGCACCTACTAAACGAGTGTACCATCCCCCCAACCAAACAAGGACAGGAGATGGTAAACTAATTCACGATGACGTATCTTTCCATGCTATGAATCCAATATGGTATCCGGACCCCAACAAGGTTTAATACCTTCTCATCGAAGTAGTAAGCCACACCTACAACCAAACAAGGACAAGATGTGACGAACTAATCTGCGATAAGTTATTGTTCCCAGCCACGGTCAGATACAAGTACCCAAACCAAAAGTACTCGTACCTAACTGATAAAGGTACCTAACCGTTCTAAGTGAAATGTAGTTAAGAACAATCCTTCCTACGCATGGGCTCTCGCTAAATAGGATCGGCGTAGTCCCCCTTGGGCACCAGAGGCCCCATCAGTAAGAGCATGACGTTCCGCAGAATCGTCAGTGGCCGTCAGTAATTATGGGTCATCAATCCCGTATCTCCAGCGGAGAGTCCGGGTCACAAGGGAAGTGCATCGAAGCCCATATGCTAAGGAATTGTCCTCCCCGCCCAATGCCTACTGTGTTGTATCCAAAACACGTAACCTCTATAACCGCTAAGTCAAACTAGCATGCAACCTCTATTAGCGGTTATTCCTATCGTACGGCTTGTACGTACTGGTGGCCAGCCAATCACGCACTTCCGTGTCCTACATACGACACACAATTTCGTGTTACAACGTGTCAAGGCCAATGAATGCAACACACAAGGTGGTCCCTTAAATCTAGGTTTAATGTGTAAGAAAACAATACATAGCAGGAAACATAAATGAACAGTAAGTTCTAACAGGTTATGCCATGTATCACAGTTTATTTTGCATAAAGAAAATAATAAACAATGCATGAAATATGAGCTAAAAATAAATAAACATCAAATGGCAAGGTGTCTTGCCTGATAGTACGCCTGGTGTGCTGCGATAATTACGATGATATGAACTGCGACTTCGGTGTAACAACTACACAAGAGGACCTCTGATGGTGGCACGGACAGTTCCATTGGATCCAGAAGGGTCAATTTAGTTAGGGTGGACATAAGGTAGTCTCGAAATGGGCAAAGGAATAGGAATAATAGGACGAGTCACAGACAGGATAATAATTGAATAAATTTTTTGAGGGAATAATACATATAATATTTAGAAAAAGTATTTATAATATTTGAAATATATATTTGTTAGTTAAAATAGTTTAAGATAATCTTTAAAAATATAAGAATCATGGTAAGGCAGAAACCTGATTTGTGTCAAAACATAATTTGTAGGTCCAAATCTACATATAAGACATCAAAAAATAATACAAGTATATTTCTGTATCGAAATAATTTTAGGAAAATATTTTAAAAATAAAATCATTTAAGCCTACAATTTCTATGCTTGCAAAATATGATTCTAGGTGACAATCTACTTCCTTAGTCCAAAATATTTATAGAAAACACTTAATAATCTAGATAGTTATGTTAGGACTAAAATCAATTCTTAGTCAAAAACTATCTTTTAAAAAGATTTAGAAATTTTTATACATCAAATAAAAATTCTACCACTTAATAATAATAATAATAATAATAATAATAAAATAATTAATAATCATATGTTAATACTAATTAGTAGTGCAAACATGTATATATATTTACACTGGAATTATAATAATATACATAACAAAAATATCTTTTAATAAATATTATAATATAAGGACTGTAAAATAATTCCTATCAAAAAAGAACTGTAAAATAACAAAATTTTTTTTATATGCACCCGATCCTTCAGACAGAGGAGAGAATGAGTAAGAGAGAATACTGAGGGGGAAAGAGAGAGCAGTGAATCATATAATCAAATGGAGAAGAGAGGAAAGAAGAGGCGGAGCAGGGGAGAAGGGTTGTCGGGGTGAGCGGCTGCGATCGGAGGAGTTGGAAGAGAGGGCGGCAGAGTGCGGCCGGGGCTGCAAGGGCAGGGTGGCCACCGGAGTGGTCACGCGCGACGGAGATGCCGGACGGGTGAGGCTTTCGAGAGGGGAATGGCAACCGACGGGCGGAGGACTCGAGAAGAGGGCGGCAGACGAAAATCGAGACGACGGGGCGGTCTCAGGCAGACAGGGGTCGGAGGAAGGTTTCGGGGTTTCACGCGGCTGGCTAGGGCACGTCGGCGGCAAGAGGCGGTGCTCGTCGGGCGCGACCAGGACGGTGAGCGCGGTCACGGGAAGTCGGAGGTTCTCGATGACGCGGCCGGGGAGTCTCGGAGAGGGCTTCGACTGGACGCGCGGTGGAGAGGGATTTTTGCGTGTGGCGAGGCGCGTGGTTCCACCGGCCATGGAAGAAGAGGTGCCCGCGGCGACGATACAGCTCGCGGAGAGGTGTGCGGCATGGATGGTTGCAACGGATCCGCCGGAGGTAGGTAAGTGGTAGTGGCGGGGGTGTTTGTTTTTATTTCTCTTCTCTGTTGTCGTGGTGAGGTGTTGGACGAGAGTCGAGGAGGTTTGGCAGAGTGACGGGGGTGGTCTGGGTGGTGTTGGTGGCAAGGGAAGAAGGGTTTCGGTGGTTGGGTTAGCTGGGGCGGTGGTGGTGGTGTTGTCCACGGCCGGGATATGGTGGCTGTGGAAGATGGTTGGTCAGGCCAAGGAGGTGGTGATGATCTGTGGCTGGATTGGGTTCTGGCTGTTACGGAAGACGGGGGTTTTAGAATAGGGTTAGGTTAGGATTTTGATGATGTCGGGGTGTCCGACACGGGCTGGGTTGCTGTGTCGAGATGGTGTCCGACATGTGGACACGAAGAAGGTAAAAATGTAATTGTAATAGAAATAAAAATAGTGGAAGGGAAGGGGGAAACCGACACGATGCACGGTTTGGGTTGTGAAAATTTGGTGGATGAATAATGAATTGGAGGAGTACCTGCCTATTTATAGGATGTGGGAATTTCCAATAAGATAAAGATTAGGATTAGTTTAAAACCCCAATAGATAATCATTAAATTAAATCACTGAAATCAAATATAAATTCAAATACAAATCCAATTTAAATCTAATTAATTTTTAGTTCAAAATCAAATAGGATAAATAAATTTCAAATATTAACTATTTAAATAACTCCATAAATTTAAATCAAGATTTAAATCTCCACAATAATTTTGAAATATATTTTTCTAAAAATACTAATAATAATAATTTCGAAAATAATAAATATTTTTAAATATCTTTTTGAATAATAAATTATTTAATATTAATAAATCTCAAATATTATATTTTTATTTAAAATAAACTAGCAAAATATTTATGAAATATATGTATGCACGAATAATATTATTTATTCTAAATAAAAGGCCTTTCATAAATAAAATCATTAATTTAGAAAATTTTGATAGCTAAATTAAATATTACATATATCATTTTGTAACTATAAAAATAATAAAAATGTTTTTCAAAAGATATGTACGCTCGCACATATTCGCACTCGTCGAGCAATTACGAAAATATAAAATTTCGTGCGCGACGTAAAATACGACTACGCGACCTACAATACAAAATTTTAAATCAGTACTAAATTTAATAAATAAAAAAAATAGTAGAAATTTAGGGGTTTTACAACGCCCACGTCTATATGTGCGAGCGTAAAAACTCAAAATATGCCCACGTTATACGTGCGAGCGTAAAAACTCAAAATACGCCCACGTTATACGTGTGAGCGTAAAATTTGAAAATACACCCACGTTATACGTGCGAGCGTAAAATTGAAAAATACACAAGTCAAAAGACTATATATTTTTCACATATAAAATTTTACACTTTTGAACAGAAATGTAAAAATACACAAGACTGTATCTTTCACACGTAAAACTTTATTCTTTTGAACAGAAAAAGTATGCGTACAAAACTTCATACTTTAGTCTGCGTAAAAACCCTCGCATAAAACAAATTCTCTAAAAACAGTGAACTTTTTACGCGTAAAAACTTATGTATAGTCATTTGCGTAGAATTTTGAATTTGCATAGAGTTCATATTTTGTGTTTTTTTACTAACTTAATTTTTCTTTATTAAACTTCTTTTGCAGTGAACTTAGGGGCCCATCCTCTCTCTGAGGTGTTTGGCTCACCAGTTGGCATTCTGGGATCAAATTATCTGGAGAATTTATCCCATTTCAAATTCCCACAAACTGACAAGCAGTATCCCCATGAAAGACAACAACTGATAGCTGCTCAAGGAGATAGAATGCTGTTGTCTCTGAAGAACGGCGAACTGTTGACATCACTGGATGGTCAACATTATCTGAAGCCTGTATTTATGTTCGGGGATGCGACCGACTTCAAATCTCAGACGAACCCAAGAAGGAGTCTTGGGTATTCAAATTTGGAGAAAGGCGACGTATCTCCCAGAAATGCCAAGAGATTATCCCCTTTCCTCTTTTGTTCATGCTACTCATCTGAGATGGATAATTTGGAACCTGACTCCCAACAGTCATGGAAGACCGGGAAGAATTATATTCAAGAGGGATGAGAACCAGACGGGCTATCACTCAAGTACTCTAGTGGTGGTGTCGTTCCTTTCTTCAGCTTATTGCCTGGATTTATACCGAGTGAGGGCTCAGCTCTGATCCAACCAGTGCAGATACCAATATTCATAAACAAGTTTATGAAAGTGTCAGTACTATATCCCCAGGTCAACCCTAGGCTGCCAAGGTGGATGATCCCTCACAATAAGAACTAGATTTAACTTAGTGCTTGGATCATGAAGAACTTCGAAGTGGACCTGCGAGCCATTGGGCTGTTTGAAGCAGTAGCCTCCACAAGTCAAGGCATACCAATGAACAATAACTTATTCTTAGCCATGATGGAGTTGTATATCAGCTCGACAGGGACTTTTGCAACCCCAATAAGTGAAATGGGTTTTGCATCCATGAGATACAATTCATCGCCAAGCTGCCATTGGGGGGAAGCTCCATGTGAAGAGTACGTTCCCTCCAACCGGAAGCTAGCAGAAATAAGGGAGAAAAATTCTCAATTAGTTGAGGTATACCAAGAGTTGATGTGCCATTATCTGATTTGCACCACTATGTATGAAAGTGGATCGCATTTGGCATACATCAATAAATGGACATCATATCTATTATACCATAAGAATAGAATATACAAGGATAACAAAGAGAGATTCCAAGACAACAAGGCTCAACCCATCAACCCTTGTTCAATAATTCCTGCTGATACAATAAATACTTGGATGATCACCTATAAGTCTCCGGACAAATATTTGACCACCAAGATCGAAGAATTTCCTGCAGGAACTGAAGCATTAAGCTTTCTGAGACATGGCAGTCGAAAGCTCTCAAAGGAAGCCTTGCTGGCGGACTTTTTTTCCCTGCGACTGCGAAGATGGGTCGTACCAGGGACTGGTATAGTCGACAGGATTTACCGAAACGTACTATGGCCAGCAGTACGTTTGGTATTCAAGGCCAGACTCAACCTGTTATCGGCAATGGTATGTCGTATAAATACAGGTTTGCGAGCATTTGGTGATGAACTGATCAATAATGCTCCTTATCGAAAAGATTTTCCTAGGGTGGAGATGCCCTACACTTATTTAATGGGCTGGTTATTGCATCACAACTGCAACCTATTGTCGCCAGGCCCTGAAAATGATGCAGAGGTATTTTTCCAAAGTTTAGTAAAGCTACATGGACTGCGACTTTAGTGGCGGATACCCGGGCAACACTAAACTTCTTCCATGGGTGGACTTTTTCTGCACAAGACCACCAGTCCCAGCTGACTATTTTGGTGTACAATTTGAAGATGTAGGTCAAGAGAGGACTGGGATACCTGTACCAGTCTTTAAATGGCTAATATGCATCAGACCCTCGTATCTGATGTAAATAACTGAAGACAACTGTATGTTCGAACCGTATCTACCTAGTCGATTCGCTCGTCAGTTCGAGTATGACCAACTTCACGTTGGTAATCCCTCCACTAGCTTCAACTATTATGGAAAATTAGTTGATGGTGCAAGGGCATGGAGGTATTTCAGCGCTGGATGTACCGGTACTAGATTCCATGTGGCCACTGCCACAAGTACAACTGAGCTACGAATGCTCCATTCGTATGCTCATTTTATGCTTCCATTCATTCCTTCGCAAATGACTACAGCATGAAGGGGAGTCTTCGATGGAACAAGGAAGGAAATGTCGAAGAACCAGTTATGGTACCTTCAGACATTCCTGATGCTGCTGCTGTTCCGGATGAATATCTGGAATCACTCCATATGGGAATGGAAAAACAGCTGCAGGACCCATTACCATTACTACAACTCGAAAGAAGAAAATAGATACAGCTGTTATTATCCGAGAAAAGAAAAAGAAGACTACTATTAAAGGGCCTTCCAAACAGAGAGTCGCTACTCCAGAAAGCGAAACTCCTGTTGAGGAGCCTCAAAATATTACATCTTCTTCAGCTCAACCTGGAGAAGGGTCCTCAGCATCCCAGCCAGCAGCAACAACAGAAGTTATATGAGTCCTATCTCCCGGACACCTCAGTACTTCACTACATCTAACCTCGCCACAAAAGGCGAAAGCTGTTGAAGACACCGCCACCACTCATATTGTTGATATGGAACCCATCCCCTCGGATGAACCGGCTCTTAATTTAGAAGATGATGACTGGGATATGGATTATGATGCACTATTGTCGCGTCCTGCACCTGCTCCAGGTAAAGATAAATTGTACAAAATTTATACAAAAATATGTATTATGATTTTGTATATTAACTATTTTGCTTAATCTTTGTAGGTGTCATCAATGTAGCAAAATCCGTTGCTCTTCCTCTTTCTCAAGAGCCTATCCATGAAGAAGAAATAGAGTCTGAAGAAGAGATTTCTTCTTCAAAAGAAGATTCTGCTTCTAAAGAATATTCTCCATCTTTGGAGATGCAACCAGAGCATGAAGTAGAGTAGACCAGGAATTGCCTTCTCTTGTCGAAGAAAGAGAAGAAGAAGAACCACCTGCCAATGAATCAACTGCTGCTCAAGAACAAATTATTGAGGCAACATCAATTGCTGCTACCAGTGCAGATCAAGTTCCTGAGATAGCTGTGTTTGCGTCTGAATCGAACATAGGAAGCAGCACCTTTATGATACCATCTTCTACCACCGGAGCTCATCCTCCTGAGGTAGCAGAAAAAGTTGCTGAAGATACAGTCCCGAAACTCCCTGAAAATCAATTGGCTATGGTAACGATAACAAATAGATCGTTGACTCAGCTTGCTACCACATCAACAACAGCACCTGTCTCTAATCTTCAGGAAAAGAGACTGGTAGATATTGCTGATACACCAAGCTCCAATGCTGATATGAATCTCTTGGTAGAGATTCATATTGAAATCTTTTATAAAACTTTAACAGCATTGGTCAAAATGGTCTTGAAGAAAGGCCTCGGTTATGAGAGCTTAAAAAATGCTATTGCTACTACCATAGACAACATATCAATATTCAATGATACTGAGAGGGCAGCAGCTCTGCAGAAAATAGTCTAGGGACTTGAACAACCCATCAAAGATTATCTGAGGTTGTCAAGTGGGACTATAGAAAGCCTCGTCCAATCCGAGTATGATGCTCTCACCAATGAGTACACAACTCGAGAAACCATCTTCAAGGAATCTCTTCAAGATTACAACAATAAGGTTGCCGTGGAGAGGACTTTCTTGAAAGAAAATAAACCCTTATTGGAGCAGCATCAACAAGCTTATGACTCCATGAATATCAAAATTCATAAGAAAAATGATAAAATTCGTGAAGTCGAGGCTGAGCTGGCTCGTTTAAAGGAGGAGCAGAAACGGATGACGGCAGATAGAGATCAATTCTTAAGGCAAAGTTCCATTTTGGAGGAACAAATCTTTGGTTCTGAAGCAAAAATAAAAACCCTTGAAGATGCCAAAGACAAAATGATATCTGCCTTTGCCGAACTCTTTCACCTCTCCACTGCAGAAGCCCGAAGATCTATCGCATACACAACTGTAGTGGGCTTTCGTAAAAAATGTCTGACAGAGTTGCAGAAGATGATTGAAGATCTGTCTGCTCCACCTTAGGAATTTTTTTTTGTAATCAATAAATAAAATTTTTATCTTCTGTCATTTCTTTCATTTTACTGATGTACTATTTCCAATCATGAAATAAATGAAATATATTTTAAAATATGTGTGAGATAGAAAACAATTATCAGAGGTAATATGGACATGATAAGTCTTCCAAACTCAATGAAGTAGATTATATCTATCCAGAGGTAATGTAGACATGATAGATAATAAATCTTGTTTTCTTTTTAGAGTATACAATACTATCAGAGGTAATATAAACATAATAGATCGTAATGACTCAAAGAAAATAAATTAATATCTATTCAGAGGTAGTATGGGCATGATAGAAAATAATAAAAAGAAGTAGATTTAATATTTATTCAGAGGTAATGAGAACATGATAAATAATAAATCTTTTTCTTTTTGAAATCAGCTGGTAAGACAGAAAATCAAAAATTCTCTTTTAGGAGAATAAATAATCAGCTTAACCAAACCTTGGTAGCTGGGGAATAAAAATAAAATTCAAACGTAGTGTTTTTTCAAGAATTTATCGTTAATTGGCATCATGAGCAAATCTCCATTAGGTTTAGATAACCTATAAGCACCATTGGAGAATACGATTTCGACTACATAAGGACCCTCTTATTTAGCTTGGAACTTACTTTTACTCTTATGAGTCATAACCATAGGTCTTCGGATAGCTAGAACTAGCTCTCCTACTTTAAACACCCTTTCTTTAACTTTGCGATTGAAAGCTCGAGATATGCTGGCTTGATACAGCTCAATGTGCTGTTATGCATGAAGACGCTTCTCATCCAAACCTTCAAGTTCTTGGAGTCTTAAGCGATCATTATTCTCTATTGTTAGCTCATTAGCAATGGCTATTCTAAGAGATGGTATCTGGATCTCTAGTGGAAGAACAGCTTCACATCCGTAAACTAATAAAAATGGTGTAAAACTAGTTGGAGTTCAGACTGTTGTTCGATAAGCCCATAAACATTCTCCAAGTTTCTTATTCCAATCACGTTTATTTGAAGAGACGAACTTTTTGAGAAGTTTAATAATTATTTTGTTGAAGGCTTCTGCTAAACTATTAGCAGCTGGATTGTAAGCCGTAGAAGCTATATTCTAGATCCGATTCTTGTCACAAAATCGATAAAACGCCTGACTAGCAAATTATGGCCCGTTATCATGGATTATCCTTTGGGGAATCCCGAAACGATAAATGACATGATGTTTGATGAAGTTAACCACATTAGATGGTTTTTACTTCAATAAGAGGAACTGCTTCTGCCCATTTAGAAAAATAATCGATTATAGCCAGGATAAACTGATGTCCTTTGACAGAAGGAAGATTAATCGGACCAATAATATCTATACCCCAAGCTTCAAAAGGCCAAGAAGCTGCTGTAGGATGTAAAAATTCAGAAGGTGGTGAATAAAATCAGCATGAATCTGGCATGCTTTACACCGTCTGGCATAATCTACAGCGTCTACTATCATAGAAGGCCAATAATAACCCATTCTTCGGATACGGTCTTGTAATTTTGGACCTGATTGATGCGCACCACAAACTCCATCATGAGCTTCACAAAGTGTTTGCTTGGCTTCACTTTCCGAAAGACAACGCAATAGAAGTCCGTCATAAGAACGACGATACAACATATGCATTGACGAATCATAATAGAATCAAAATGATCGTCTTTTGATTGATGCAGCTTCTTTTGGATCTTCAAGTAAAATTTCATAAACCGCATAATCAATAAATGGACTTCTCTAATCCCTTTGCTGAGAATTTGATTCGGTAGCATAACTTTATTCAATATATAAATTATTTTTGACACAGAATAGATCTCTATCCAACAAAGTGATGGTATTTTATCTTCTGATGGGAACTACTAAGTCTGCAGCTAGACTAGCGAGAGCGTAGGCTTCCAAATTTTGAGAACGTGGTATGAATTCAATGAAGAACCCTTTGAATGAAAGAGCCAATTCAATTACCACTTGATGATAGGGAATGATGTCAGAATTTCTGACTTTATATGTCCCTCTGACCTGATTGACAATCAGTTGAGAGTCTCCATAAGCTTCCAAGAACTTAATGTCCAATTGTTTTGCTACTTGAAAACCAATTAGCAGAGCATTATATTCTGCCACATTATTGGAACATGGTTCATTGAGAGAATAAGTATGGTATATGACCACTTTATCAGGAGAGACCAAGACAATGCCTACTCCGGAGATAATATTGCCTTTAGGTCCAACTCGTGATGCTCCATCAAAATATAATTGCCAAATGTCATCCCTCAAAATCATATTGCAATCTATGACTTCATCTGGAATGTCATCATAAAGCTTGGAAATTTCAGGTATAGGGTGAGATGTTAAGAAGTCAGCTAATGGTTGACCCTTTACTGATTTTTGAGGTATATAGACCATATCATAAGGAGTAAGCAATATTGCCCAGGTAGCTAACCGGGAGTTAAGAATACTCGACTTTTTCATTAATACCTGAATATTATTTATTCTGGATATGACATGGATAGTCTTTCCCGTTACATAATGTTGCGTATTTTGAATAGCAAAAACCAAGACTAGACATTCTTTTTCCACAGGAGTATACCTGTGTTCAGCTCCAACCATCATTCGGCTAAGATAATAAATTGCCTGTTTATGACCTTTATCACTTTTTTATGCAAGAAGAGCACCAAGTGAATGATCTAATGCTCGAACATACAACAAAAATGGTCTTCCCACTACTGGGGGTACTAAAACAGGTGGATTTGTGAGGTATTATTTGATGTCATTGAATGCTTTTTGACATGCTTCATCCCAAAAAAATGACACATCCTTCTTCAATAAACGAGAGAAATGTTGACATCTCCCAGAAAGATTAGATATAAATCTCCTGATATAGGCAATGCGACCTTGAAGCTACGAAGTTCTTTCAGATTACGGGGAGGACGCATTTCAAGCATTGCTTTGACCTTATCAAGATCAACATGAATACCTTGAGAAGTGATGACAAATCCCAAAAACTTGCCACTGGAAACCCCTAAGAAAGACTTAGTAGGATTCATCTTTAATTGATGTCGATGCATCAACTCAAACACTGTCTTTAAATCTTGAATGTGATCATCCTTTAATCGACTTTTGACAGCGATATCATCCATATAACATTCAACTATTTTTCGTAGATGTTCTTGAAAGATATTGCTCATGGCCCTTTGATATGTAGCACCAGCATTTTTTAAACCAAAAGGCATAACTGTGTAACAATAAACTCCAAGAGGTGTATGGAAAGCAGTATGCGTTTCATCTCCTGGATGCATCTTAATTTGGTTATATCCTGAAAATTCGTCCATGAAAGACATGCGTTCAAAAACACATGTATTGTCTATCTTGACATCAGTGATCGGAAGTGAAAATTTATCTTTTGGACAAGCTGTATTGAGATCTTGAAAATCTATGCAAACTCGAACTTTTTCATTCTTCTTCATGACAGGAACAATATTGGCAACCCAATCTGGGTGTTGTTCTTTAAGGACAAAACCACATGTGATCAGCTTTTTAACTTATGCTTTAATTGTATCCATCATATCCGGTCAAAAATTCCGTTGCTGTTGTTTTACAAGTTTGGCATTTGGAAGGATATTGAGTTTATGGATAGCTATTTTAGGATCCAAACCTGGCATATCCTTATAGCTCTATGCAAAGATATCGATATATTCTTTTATCAGCTTTACTAACTCTTCTTTTTCATCTTCGAAAAGATCTTTGCTGATAAATATGGGTTTTGATTTGGTTTCATCTCCAACATCGATCTGGACGATTTCATCTTTTGTGGGTGGCTGTCGCTGTTCAAATCGAAGCTCCCACTGAGTGTCCATTTGTTGCGCCCATGGGTCATTTTCAAATAGTTCAGGCTCATCATCGGTTTGAACCATATTAATTGAAAATATGTGCTCAGATTCAACATACTGGACTCCTTCAGAATCTGAGGATTATAAAGAACTGGAAGAAAATTTCTCTTCCATATCTTCATTAAACATATGGGATGGATCGTATCCCAAACCATGACGAGTTCGTTGATAAAACGGATCACCACATAATGTTAATCGTCTACCTTTGCCCTGATTAAGGCCTAACATGGTTTTTAAATCATATCCCATATTCTGGATAATCTTAAGTGATTGTTGACTATATCTGTCAATTCTGATTTTTTTTCTTTATCATTCTCTTCGAAGCTATCTGTCTGAATAGTAGGGATATTTCTAGCCAAGCCAAACACAATTTGACGCTTGTTTTTCTTATTAGACGGGATCATAAAATAAGATTTTTTGTGATGTATATAAGTTACAAAAGCTTGTGATGATGACGTTACAGGTAGAAAATAAGAAGAAGATGTTAGGAACCTCTGAGCGTAGGGTCCAATATCGACATGAGGAGGAAAAGAATTCTCTTTATGATTAATGTATAAGGTTTCCTCTGTATTTATGTCAGTTTTATGTTGATGACTTTGATTATCAGCAGATAAAGTCATTCTTTCAATAAATTTGACAGCCATATACTCCAAAAAGAAATCTTTATTAAAACGAAAGAATATAGAGTGATCAATATTTACATCATTGACAGACTGACTACTACGATTTGGATTAATCATTAATGGACCATCATCTATCTTCCGTGTAGACTTGCCTGGTTGATAACTAGTGGCTCTGAATCAGTTGGATGAGAAATACGTCCTTTAACCTTGATCATGAGAGGCTGATCACTAGTGTTGGCTTGAACTCGACCTTTGATCCAAATCTTTACAGATTCATATGACGTAGCTTGAGTTCTCCTTTTGACTTTAATCACCAAAGGTTCGTTATTGACAGGTTGGGGTGAATTCGACCTTTAACCTTAATCATCAAAGGTTAATCTTCTGAAGGTGATTGATCTTCTGAAATCGATTGGTCTTCTGAAGGCGATTGATCTTCCACCATTTTGAATATTTCCTTCACATGTTCCTATTTATAGAGTATTGAATCAGAGAAATAAGCTTCAACACCTTTAAAAGGATTGAGATCTGTAAATTTAGTCTTCACAACCCCCTGAGAATCCACATACTTGAAGCATTGATGGAGAGTCGAAGGAACAATATTATGTTCATGTATCCATGGTCTTCTGAGGAGAATGTTATAAGATATATCTGAATTGATAACATAGAAAGTTGTTATGGTTCGAAGATCACCTATTTGAATCTTCAAGCGAATTTTCCCCAATGGTTTACTGCTTCCAGAATTGAAACCGACAATTATCGTACTAGTGTAAGTCAACTCACTAGTAGGAATCCTCAATGGTCGTAGCATACTCTGAAGAATAATGCTGATGGAGGACCCAAGATCGATGTAAATCTTCTCAATTTTGGTGGAGTCAATATACCCTGTGTAACACAAAGGCCTGTCATGTCGATTATGCTTCAATAGCATATCTACTTGTGTGAAAGTAATGTTAGGAATTGATTCCATCATACTGTGGCATTAGGGACATGACACTGGTGTATTGAAGGGACTTTTGAGCTGAACTAAGCATGAATCTGCCTGTAGTAATGCTTCACTCAAAGTTTCTCGACTTTTTTTAGAAAGACGAAGCAGCTCAAAGATAGAAAGCCTAGCCGGAGTATTGGCTAATTGGGTTAGGATGTCAAATTTATAGGGTTTCATCAACCCTTGATTTGAACCAGACTTCAGTAGGATGTCAAAATGTACTGTCTTATGTTTCCCTTTTTCAACCACTGATGGTTTAGAAGATCTTGCCTTAGCAGGAATATAAGATAACTGAGTTGGCAGTGTTTCAGCGACATCATCCGCTTCTTTCGAAATTCCCTCGTAATCTTTGTGGAAGTCCTTTCCAGATCTTGTACCAGCAAAAGCTTCTTCTTCAGACTCAAGAGAATAAAGTACCATATTACAGGATTTATTCTTCTTTTCCTTAGTCTTCTTCTTATGGGGATTTTTGCTAGGGACCCCAAATCCCAATCCGACGGACGATTTTTGACCTTGAATTTGTAAAGGAACTCGCATACCTTTACCATAGTTCAAGCCTTCCGCTTTTTGAAAGTCATAGCCCATCTTTTTTATGAGATGAACCGATTGTTGACTATACATGTGAGTGGGTAGCAGACTTAAAACAGATGGTCCAGCAGATAAAAAAGGGACAGAGACCTCTGTAGTCTTAATGGTGGAATCTTTTGATGTGGAAGGTAAAATCCCAACCGAAGCTTTCTTGTAGGCAGCAAAAACTTGTTGTGCCCTATACAAAAGGATACTATTCATTGCTAACCACTGCTGATGAGTGAGCTTTAGTTTGGTAGGAGGAGCCAAACTCGGAGGGCATATGTTCAGACCCCTTAGCCTATCTTCCAAAGGGATGCTACCCCACAAATAATCAGAATCATCATAATCTGGGGTAACAACATGAGAAATCATATTGCAGGTTCTGACTTTTTTTTACCTTTCTTGGATTTTGAAATTTTACTTTCATGTTCCATTTCAGGTACTAAGTCAGGGTGTACCCATATGATTTCACCATTCTTTAAGGTGAGAGGCACTAATTCTTCACTTTGATCTCTGGCTGGTGGAAGATTCACAATCTTCATCGTCGCCTTCGAAATTGGGACAACTCCATCAGGAACTTGCTGTAGAGGAAAACCTCCAAATTGAAGAAAAATTATATTGGTTGTAACTGTATGATCATCATTAGTTAAAACGATAGCTTTAGCATTTATCAATTCTTGAATCTTCTTCTTCAAGACATAGCAAGCTTTCATGGAATGATTTATGTATCTATGATAGATACAATACTTAGGATTATCAACCAAATCCACCTCATTAGGCCATTTTAGATCCGGAATCTGTAGCTTACCACTCTTCATGAGATATTGGAATATCTCAGGAATATCACTATCGTCGAAAGAGTATTCTTCTTTCGGCTTAGAAGACTCCGAATTACTTGGTGTAGTTTTGGAATTTGAAAGGTTTACCACTATGGTTTCCTTTCCTTTCCTATTGCGATTACCAGAGTTGTTGCCTGAAGAGGCTTTCTTTTCTTTATCTTCTGAGGCGAAGATCATCCCATGTTCACGAGCCAATCTACCATTGGTCTCGACTGAAACTACTGCTATAATAAATGAGGCCCAATCTGTGATTTGAGAGCCTGTAAAACAGCGATGGTTGATCACAGATTTATTTTGCATGTATCAATCAATGCTGAATCTGGCATACCAGGAGGCATTTTCAAAGTAGCCTGTCAAAAATGTTTAATAAACGTCCGAGTATCCTTTTTTTCTTTTTGTTTAATTTCTATTAAGGAAGACATATTCATGTACATCCCTCGTTCATAAAAACGAGAGAGAAACATTGCTTTAAACTCGTCAAAAGATGATATGCAATTGTCGGGTAGACTGCGATACCAGTCGTATGCTGAACCCGTCAAATACCCTATAAAGACTCGGGTTAGAAGAGCATCATTCTTCTATAGATGCACAGTCATAATATCAAAATAATTGATATATTGACTTGGAGAAGCCTTGCCATCAAATAATACCATGGATTGTGGCTTGAATTTAGGATGAAAGGGCATATCATTCCAGTGGAGAGGATAAGGTTGCTTAATCCCCAACTTCTGGAGCTGATCTTTGTGCTTAAGAACTTCAAACTGTGCTTTTAACTCCCGTACAACTTGAATAGCTTCATTAGTTTGAGGGAGTATGTTTGATTGAATAGTGGTTGGATGTATCGTAACCCCCACTGGGGTGATATATCTTCTGGAATGAGAGAGTCCAGAGATACGAAGTTTTGGTTGATAGCAGGTTCTTGATTCAGATTATTCAAAGGTATATCAACCCCTTGACTATCTTGAGTTTGTGCTGCTACTTGCACCGGTGTTACCACTGCTGGTTGGACTGTTTGCTGATTTGTTATTAACTGATGCATATTTTGCATTATTGCAAGCATATCCTTTGGTGATTGTTCCACCGCAGAAAGACGCTATTCTGTATGAGAAGTAGACGTCTCCTGTTCTTCTCCGATAGCATAAGATTCAACTTCTCTTGAACTTACAGAGGGATTGGTGTACAGATATAAATCAACGCTATCAGTTTCTGACTCCAAGTACTGGTACCCCCAGCCTCTGAATCTGAAGAATGCATATTTAAAGATTGTCGACTTCTTGACCGAGTATGTTGATATACTCCTTCAAAAGAGTCGAGGATTCGGTTGAACCATTGTTGACCTGGAGTTTGGGACGAATTGCATCTTGAACGTCATCCTCTATTGATATGAGATGCCATATTAACGGATGCATAGGACAACTCATGTTCTTCGTCATCAATTTGTTGCTGAGGTACGTTATAGCTTAATCGGTCGAAAGGTGACCGTTTAGTAGTAGCACATCAACATTTGATTACAATTTAATGACACTCATAATAATGGTTTTCTTGGGGGAGTGTCACAAGAGATTTTCTATTTTTACGCTTTTGTACAAGTAACTCGCACAAACTCAGAAGAATTGGAAGGTAAGTATTTTCTTTTTTATATTTGGGACAGAGAAATATTTAGTCCCTTGTGTAAAAAGAAGATTACTAGCTTCATTGGCTGAAGAAAATTATGCATTTTTATGCGCCTGAAGTTGTGTGCGTAAATCCTGCGTTGATTTTTGTGCACTATGAACGCCATCAGCATTGCGCGTAATCCTGAGATTAGGCATTTTGCATAAATCTGCACTAGAAGATTATTGGCATAAAACAGAAGTTTTGCCAAAATTTTTATTCTTTTTGGATAAACCAAAGGAATTGTCTGTCATAGTAACAGAAGACTTGTATTTATGCTGCACGCGTGTAGGCAAGTTTACTTTAGGTGCAAAAGCACCATTGTGAACTTTATCTACCATGTCACCGACAGGAGATTTGCCTTTACGCATATAGCACAAAACAGAAGTATCTGCCACGTCACAGATGAGAGATTTGCCTTTACGCGTATAGTGCAAGACAAAATTGTCTACCACGTCAGAGACGGTAGACTGAATTTTATGCCCAGGGCACAACACTAAAGTAGGGACAGCCTCGTCACAGACGGGAGCCCCAATAACAGGAGTGGGAAGAATTCCCTTGCCTTCAGAGACAGCAGAGAGATCAGAGGGTACTTTGGACTTAGGAATCCAAACTTTGTGCACCTTTCGTGATTTTTGAATATTGGAGCAGCGAGCACTACCTCTAGTTCTGAGCATTTCTTCGTAAGCAATGTGGTCGAATTGAACAACCAGAGTCTTCTTTGTCGATCCAATCGACACATCATCATATTGAGCAATTGCTTTCTCGTCGGAGGAGAAAGTCATCCCCAGCAGAGTCGCCATTTTGTTTTACTTAACAAAATGCCCTTAAAAGGCTTTTAAAAGAAAACAAAAAAAGTACAAAAGTATAAATAGATTCTGGAAAGTATTGCTATGGAAGTATGATCTGAGAGCGATCACTTTGTTCCTTAGACCACACGATGATGATGCAGGAAACTGCTTGAAGAAGAACAACCGAAAGAACTAAGTCACCAGAAAGGTATTGACACAATTGGCACTAATGGCACAGTCGAATGCTTTCCTGTTTGCTTTACTCTGTTCTTGAGAAAAAGTTGAAGATAAATACTCTGGAAAATCACTTTGCTCTGAAAGTCTCTGGGCTCCAAAATCTTGTACCTCTTTCTTAAAAAAGAAGTCTTTATATAGTCTTGTCTTCTGTGCGTAAAAAACATCAATATTGAGTCTCTACGCAAACTATTAGGATAACTGTCACCCACGTACAGAAATTAGCCTCTACGCATGTTGACACGTGTCCCATTACTTCAATAAAACAAGGAAAACACGTCCCCACATCCTCGAAAAATATGGCATAAAGCCACATATACAAGCCACGTTCACACATAATCAGGAAAAGCCGAGCGTAAAATAGCTCAAAGTAAGCTTCCTGCGTAAAGTGGCTAAGAAATAGCCTTGAGCATATAGTTAGCTCAAATAAACTCTATGCACACAAAAGAAAGTAGCTAAGATAGCCTTAAGCGTAAAAAGCTCAAATAACTTTCATGCGTAAAGGAAGCGGTCTCTTGAGCGTAAAGTAGCCCATCTGCATATTAAACGACAAGCGTTGGGTTTGGTGCAAAAATCTTCTTGGCTTCTACGTAACGTTCTGTCAGAAAATTATTCTGTCAAAGCAGTATCACGCACATTAAATGCGGTCTGGACAACCTGTCTCTCGCGTAAAGTCTGAGAATGCTCTCGCATAGAGTTTGAGGATGGCTCTTGCGTAAAGGAGCTTGCGTAGAGTTAGACTCTATTTGATCTCTGCGTAGAGCTTGAATCTGACTCAGTTTGACTTGTGTGGAGTCTTTAAATGGGCCTCGCGTAGAGTCTGAAACTAACTTTGCGTAAAGCTCTCAACTCTTTTGACTTAGTCTATGAAGTTTATTTATGCTTCTACAGTGGGTAGTCGGGGGCTTTCCATGGGGCTAGCTACCTTGTATCGAAAGACCCGCCGCCTACCCGAGCTATGTCCACGATGGCTTGAATTGCCAGTGACTTGCATATAGATAAGTTGGTGTGCTAAGCGGAAATCCGCATGCACGGTGTTGGTCAAATCAAAGATAGTGCAAATATGGCATAAATTGAGTTAAAAAGGTATGCACAGTTGCAACACCATTATGGGCCTAAGATTTGACTAGAGTACGGATACATGCTTCGGTACAAGATGTGGCGTCGAAGTAATAAGTCGTTTGCATAGAGTTGCATGAATTGGAATCGAGTACTTTCGAGTTAAGTCAAGAAGGGCCGTAGGACAAGTTCGGTTAAGCATGGCCTCGATATGTTATGACACTGCCACGTTGTTACGACACAAGTATAGGCAAGTTACTAAGTGGCGAGGCACTGCCTCGATTATTTTATACGAAGGGATTTATGGCATGACCATGTTATTGCGTACCAAATATGGGCCGAAAGACAAGCACGAGTCGATAAGATAACGTTGTTGGCTCGAGAAGGTCTAGAGGCAAAGTATAAGTAAGTTGTTGGTGCAAAGCACGATGATGGTCTAGAGACACAAAATAGGCCAAGAGTTTGTCCTAAAATTGATCCTAAGGCAAGAATAAAAAGACAATCGTAAAAGGATATGTTGCACAAAGTAAATGAACGTGTTGGTTTTGTCTGGGTGGACGAGGAGCTCACTCCACCAGTACAGTTGAGTATTGACACCCACACAGTATTTATGTGCAGGCACAGGTAGAAGCTCGTTGGCACGGAGCTCGCTTGGATGCGTCGAGGCATGGAGTTCCTTGGCATTTCTAGGCGTACGACTGCATGGAGTCTGGACTTATACAGGACATGTATGGGCATCGCCTATCTGAAGCATCCTTTGGCTCATCAAATTATACTGAGATATGAGAGATAACTGAGTGACTTGTATTTTGAGAAGAGTGAGACTGAGCGATTGTAATCATGGCCTCGCACCATATTGTAACCTTTGTTTCAATATAAATAAAGAGTATTTTGAATGACTTGTGTTTTTGCTTCAAGTTTCTGCTGGTGTTATTCAATGTTTCTGCTTGGGACTTCTGTGCGACGACCCGTCGCTTAGCCTGTAATCGGCCGTTATGGAATCCACCTTGTGTGAGCGCAAATCTAGGCTCACGCCATCATGCCTTAGCGAGGACGATCGGTCCTACGGGGCCGGGGAATGACATCAAGTATAACATCACTAGTATATGAATCATAGTAATCATCAGACAAAAGAAACTATCAGAGAATGTACTCGCATGTGGTCCTGAACAATGTACAAGGATTAGAGTCCAAACTGGAGTCATAATACCTAGATATGAGATATCAATGTTAATTGGTATTTTGTAATGATAATTGTCATTAATTCAGTCGAGATATGTTTTCTAGGTCAAAATTAGGTCTTGGAAGTCAAACTAGGTCAATACATTGTTTCTAGGGTCAAATTAGGTCATCTTTAGCCTATTCCTAGGTTTCTAGGTCCATATCTTGAAGGTATTAGCCATACTAGCTAATATCACTAAGTACCTTTACATATACCTTACATCTCTACTAGTTACCTACTATCTAGGCTTACCTTAGTGTATTAACCCTTTTACATTCCTAGTCATATATCCTATAAACCATGGTACACCAAGTTACCCCTATACCATATCCACATGGTATCCATGTACCCCTTATATATACATATACCATTTATCCATGATACACAACTATGCTATATGATTTACCTATCCATATCACCAATATGCCCTGTACCCTTATCTACCATTCCCCCTTGTATCATATACCAATACTATATATATATATATATATATATATATATATATATATATATATATATATATATATATATATATATATATATATATATATATATTTTATATATATATATATATATATATATAAAATATATATATATATATATATATATATATATATATATATATATATATATATATATATATATATATATATATATTTATGTGGATGTGATTATATTGATACCTATGGTATGTGAATACAACAGATGTAGATGTAGATATGTATTATATATATATATATATTTTATTTATTTATATATACATATATATATGTATTGTATTATATATATATATATATATATATATATATATATATATATATATATATATATATATATATATATATATAAATATATATATATATATATATATATATATATATATATATATATATATATATATATATATATATATATATATATATATATATATATATATATATATATATATATATATATATATATATGGTCGCAGGCACCCAAAAAAAAAAAAAAAAAAAAAAAAAAAATATATATATATATATATATATATATATATATATATATATATATATATATATATATATATATATATATATATATATATATATATATATATATATATATATGGTCGCAGGCACCCAAAATAAAATATTTACTCTTAAAATTATATATAGTAGTGAGAGTAAGGATCGATCCCACGGAGAGCAATTAGTGTACTTTTATGCAATGTGAACAAGGATGGGTGGAGAGTTCTGAATATAATAAAAGCAAATTTAAGAAGAGCAAAAAAACAATTAAAGTATTAAAATCAATTAAAGGGATAACTATTGGTCTTAGTCAACATTCACCATTGGGATTTTAAAATTGATCATTGGTGCAAACATAAATTAACTCATACTTTGAATATTTACCATTGGAAGTATCTTCCTATCTCTCTTTGGCTTAGTTAATTAGATACAAGCGACCTAATTAACTTTACTTATTAAATAAACTAAGACAAGCGCTGAATATTTAATCTAGCAATTTTTTAAAGAACCAAGAGATCGATAAAGCAAAACAACACAAGCACAAGTGTTTGCAAAAACAAAAAAAAGTTCTATTACAAACTTTAAAAAATCGTACACGAGTACAATAAATTATGGGGAAGTACAACTGTAGGAGTCCGGTCTTGAATGACGACTGCTTTTTTCCTTTGACGAGGCGATTGTGGATGGAAGCACACTTGTAGCTGTGTCTCAGATCTTCTGTTGACGAGGAATCTTCTGTATGGCTCGGCCGTGTAGAAGTATCGATAGAACTTCGACTTCGATTTACGGTTGAAGAACTTGCTCTTGAGAATTGTTGATTGCAGAAGATGGAAGTGCGATGAGTGCACAAACTATACCCCTTCTCTCTGTCTCTCTACGTTGGGGGAATGGAACTCTATTTATAGAGTCAGGGAACAACTAACTGACAATTATTCAAAGTAGGCTCCTTTTTCTGGATAGGCGCCTAAGCCACTAGGCACTACGAAGACAGAAGTGCCTAATGACACCTAGTGCTTGTACGGGATAAGCTTATGATCATGGGCCAAGTGATGAGCACGTTCTTCAGGAAATTCGGAGTAGTACACCACGTTCAGCATGTATGACAGCTTAGCAAGCCACGTGGATTTGCAAACATCATCAAAAAAATAGGCATCTAAGAGAACAGAGCACCTTAGAGAAGTAGGCGCCTAAGAGAGCAGGGAGCCTAGGAGAACAGAGCTCCTAAGAAACAATGGGCGCCTAAGAAAGTTAGGTGCCTAAGAGACAATGGGCGCCTAAGAGTGTTAGGTGCCTAAGAGATAATGGGCGCCTAAGAACGTTAGGCGCCTAAGAGAGACATATATTTGAGTGCCTACAATACCCCCTTCAAAGTTTTCAAACTCGGGTGCCCAAATGTTTGAAATACTTTGAATGATGGCGCGTATTAAATGTAATAAAATCTGTCCAGAATCCTAAGAGATTTTGTCTTTTCAGTTACTGTGTGATTGCCTCGAGAACTGAAGTGGCGCTTAAACGTCTCAAGCGCCTATAAATAGGGCAAGAGAGAGGATTTTTTTTACTTTCTCATTTCTTCCCCAGCTCTTCATCTCTTCTTCTCCTTCGTTTTTAAGCCAACTGCAGCAATGGCCCCTCGCAAGTCTACTGCTGCTAAGGGAAAGGCCCCTGCCGTTGACGCTGTGCTCGTCGCTGTTCAACCATCGCATCGCCGTCTTGGGATGCTGTGGATTAACGATCTCGACGTCGTTCTACCACCGTACGCCTCCGCTCCTCCTTCGAGTGTTGCACCGGCGCCTCTGCCACCGCCGTACGCCGCTGCACAACCCGCTCCAATGATAAGTGGTGCGGGTCACAAACATGCACCTTTAATGAAGCGCTTTTGTCATTTGCACCCTCTTCAGGGTTCAAATTAACTTTGCCCAAGTGGTGCTGTCACGACCCGCATCCAGTATTTGGGCATGAGCTGTGGGTACGTCCAACATATGCCGCAGAGTCAGCGGTAGTATGCTGTCTAGTCATCTCCATATTTAAAAAGATAACCACGCAGTTTATATTCATTTGCACAATGTAAACTACAGCAACAGATAGGATCAAACAAGATGAAATTTTATAAAATAGTTTGGAGAGAAGGATAATAAATAATCTAACAAAACTCCAAGATAGATCAAAATGTACTAAAGTGACATAGTCTCCAAAGAAAATAAAATGTACTAGAGAACATCCACAAATCAACTCATGAGTATCAAAAATAGAAATAACACCTAAAAGTCTCAAACTAAACCAATATGTGAAAATACTAAATAAAATCTACTAAAATCCATTTGTAGCGGGTAACTCCGCAAAAGCAGCCTCTAGCTCGTCCTGTGCGCCAAAATCGGGATCTGCAATGTGCTCATAATATGTGGAACAGAAATCCTCTAACTCATCACCTAAAATATTGATTTTCCAGTCAGGAATGGAACAAGCACACAAACTGAAAAGCTACCCGCAACATAATAGAGTCGACAGTGCATGAATATAACATATGTAGAAGAAACTAGAAAGTGAGCTGATGATATGGTATATCTAGAATGAAAGCATGAATCGCAGAACATGGTATGTCAATTAGAAGGAATGTAAAAACATCATGACATGGCAATTGGTGAAATGTAAAGAATAAATAAAAGACGACTATCTATATGTGTTGAAATATCTGTTTCGACATGTGAACGGCTAGAGGGTAAATCCGGCACCCCGCACGTGAAGTGTGCGACTGCTATTGTCCACGAAAGACACGGGGGATAGAATGGATAATTCACACGTCTACTAAGATATTTTCCCTCCCGACCAATATACATGAACCCAAACAAGTCACGAACCACAAAGTAAGCTAAAACAACAATATAATAAATGGGGGTCCATGATACTAACTCGTGTGTCCATCGTATCATCAAGCAAAGGAACATATGTATAATATATACTGAGAAAAATATCAGAATTGGAAGCCAATCAGAAAGTGCACTTGCCTGTGGTCCGGAGCTGTGGGTACAAGTCACTGGTTGAGTCAAAGTCCACTGAACCTATATTGCATAACATATCTATATCAACATATGAGATGATCTGAAATAAAGTTAGTTAAATTCTTACTAATTACTATTGCATCCCTAAGGGTCTTTAATGGCTTGGCAGTCTACCTCTTATCCTCTTCCTTGACTGTTTGATACCTCTAAGCCTATCTATGTTGTTTAGATATACTGCCAACCTTGTCTCACTTGTCTATAATACAGAGAAATTACATACTAGAATAGTAACAATGTTGGACTACTCATTAATTCCATCTAAACTGATTACTCTTCCCCTTTTCCTGCAGACTTATGGATATCTTTGCATTACCCTACAATGACATACCATGTAACCCATTGATATTTCTTATTAACTAACAGATACTCTATGCCAACCCATCTTACGATACATTAAGTTAGTGACCTTAAGTCTACTGTTGGCCTGAGTTAGTTGCTAGATTACTCCTTCCCATGTGCCACGGCCAATACCAGTTGACCCCAACCTTGTTCCTCAATTTGGGGCATGGTCTTATACCTAGGTCTATTATCTGCTGATACACTCAAGTATCCTGATACTAGGTCCATGTCTCTAGGTCTGTCCACCCTGGTATTCAACTTAACCTACTATCTCTCATAATGTACTCCTGACTAGTTCTTAGCCCGTGCCTAGGAATTCTATTACACTCAGGTATATTGGCCTACTCTTAATTCCTGAGATTACTCCTCTGTCACTAGGATTGGGTATGTACTAGGACCCTTTCCTACTGGGTACCAAGCTTTGCGATTGTAACACCCAGTTTTCCAGATGAGGGTATTTTTGAAATTTTGTAATTATAATTATTATTCATTGATATTTATTTCATATTATGATTTTTGGTAATTTTTAATTATTTTTAAACTATTTAAAACTGTTTTTAGTCATGACTTATGATTTTGGTGTGCAGCTAGTGAAACCGTAGAGACTGCATGACCTAGAGCCTAACCATGTCATTAGGATGATTTAATTATCATTTTTAGCCTAGGAGTATTTTGGTCATTTTGACTTATTTGATTTATTTGGTGATTTGTTGAATTGGTGGATTTTTGGTTGACTTGACTTGTTGAGACCTAGTGAGCTAGCCTAGAAGCTAACCCTAGCCATGGTGACCCTAGTCTAACTTCGGTTAACCTACATTTAGTCATTAGAAACTAATTTTAGAATGAAGGGATTTAGTTTAGTGCATTTAAGTCATGGTTTATGATTTCATGAAATGACTTATACCTTAATGAATTATTTGATCAAGACATGGCCCATGGCCCATAACTAGAAGCCCCAACCCTAACCAAACCCTAAATGACCAGCCATAGGGATCCTTACCCTATATAAACACTTATTCTCTAGGGCTTGCCTCCTTCTTTTATTCATTTCAACATTGGAAAAAGAAAGGTATTGTCCCTCTTCCAAAAATCTCCATAAATCCATTTTAAGTCCTTTTTAATCCTAGTTTCTTGCATTAGAACCTAACACTCTCCTATTTCCTGATTTTGGAGTTTAATCACAGCTTTGGGTCAATTTGGAGCTTTTGACACCAAGAGGAAGAATCCCCCATTTGAGGCTTTTCCAAGCTTTTTGCACACATAGGTAAAACCCCTTAAATTGATTCAAATTTTAGTTTTCTTTGCATGTAGAGCTAGATCTAGGAGTCCCATAGGTGTTCTCGAAATTTGGGTGGTTTTCGTGTTCATTTGGTGTCCGTATCGGACACGTGTCGTAGTGTTGCCTAGGTGTTTGATGAATTGTCTAAGAGGGATTTTTCTTCTGTTTTTTCAAATCTTTTTGAATGAATTCCTAGATCTATATGTGCACTTCACATTCGTGTCCTACTGATCATGTTTTAGAGCCGTGTCCGTGTCCAAAATGGACACGAACACGCTGCACGACACTGTCGTGCAGTGTCCTGCTGCTCGACCATGATTTCTCCGTGTCTGTGTCACTTGGACACATGAAAATTGATACGAAATGCAGGTCGAGAGTCACATTAGTGCGATATCGTGGTAGTACGGTGACTTAGTTGTACTGCTGCGAGCCTGCGATAGGACTGAGAGATAGGCTTTACCGGAGAGGCACTCAATCACAGTTAGGAAAATTCTGCTTTAAATCATGCCATCTACATATCTTACTGATTTGTCTTCTTTGAAATAACTGTCCACCTTTGATATATCGATTCCTGCTCAGTATTGACTTCCTTGTTCGATCTGTCTTCAGGATGGTGGAGACACGATCACATCGCTCGGGTACAGCTGTCGTTGTAGAGGGGACTGCCGCCTCTTAGCCAGATCAGCAGGGTCAGGTGGATGCAGCTCCTGCTACCTCTGTCCATCTTGAGACTATAGCAGCAGCAGCAAGGGGTATGCCTTCACCAGCTCGGGGGTAGGACCCAGTCATCCCAGAGATACAGTTCCAGCAGCCGCCGCCTACAGGACATGTGGATGCGGCGCAGATGTTCGTCTACTTCCAGCAGTTTATGGACCGACAGCAGGCCCGACAGGACCGAGGCATAGAGTTGGCCCTTGCGACGGTCGCAGCACGACCAGTGATCCAGCAGCCGAGGACACCGGGGATCGAACAGTTTCAGAAGATGAGCCCCAGAGACTTTCTGGGGACAGAGGGGATCCTATATGCCGATGAGTGGATCGAGCATATAGAGGAGATCTTTCGTCTGGCCAGGATACCAGCAGATCTTCAGATCGAGGCCGCTGCTAGCCGGATGCGAGATCTTGCTCGCACCTGGTATCAGTCTGACCCCAGGGTGGGGGTAGCTGGACAGACTTGGGAGGAGTTCAAGGGCTTCTTCAAGAAGAAGTTCTTTCCAGATTCAGCGCTTCGAGCCTTGGAGTCGCAGTTCGAGAGCTTGGTTCAGGGGAACCTGTCAGCGGAGGAGTACGCTGGGGAGTTCGGCCGCCTCGACAGATTTGTAGAGGGTTTGAGCGAGACGGCGAAGGCCCAGAGGTTCCGAAAGGGTCTGGTCAAGGAAGTCAAGTCCTTGACCAAGGGCAACAGGGATGCCACTTTTGAGAAGATTTTGACGGAAGCCTTATTGGCTGAGGATGATCTTGAGCTTAGGCTCAAGAGGGGGCGAGACCCAATTGGGGGCAGCAGCAGCGGAGGCCAGGCCAGGAGGCCTCATGTACAGATTCAGCAGATGCAGGCACCGGTAAGAGTACAGCAGGCACAACATCAGCCTAGAGGGCAGGACCGCAAGGAGCAGCCTTGTGCTTACTGCAAGAGGGCAGGGCACGTTTGAGAGACTTGTTATAGGAGGCGGAAGGTTTGTCTGTTCTGTGGATCCGCTGCTCATCAGGTCAGGGATTGCCCTACTACACCCGTATATGACGGAGCACCGGGTCAGAGAGAGGGAGCTAGGCTACCTGTAGCTCAGCACTAGAGGGGTAGAGCTTTCGCGATGGCAGCCGAGGAGACTGACGTTGCAGGTGATGGATTAGCAGGTTTGACCTTCTTGTTCTTCCTTCCCATTTCCATGTGTGATTTCCCTTAGTACCTGCCAGGATATTGCTTGTGATTGCTAGATAGTATAGCTACCCTGTTCGAGACTGTGGAATCACGACCAGTAAGATTGTATTGCTTCGACCTTGATTGATTGGGGGTTTGACCTAGGAAGGGTACGATCATCTTAATTTCGAGGACGAAATTTTTATAAGGTGGGTAGGATTGTAACACCCAATTTTCCAGATGAGGGTATTTTTGAAATTTTGTAATTATAATTATTATTCATTGATATCTATTTCACATTATGATTTTTGATAATTTTTAATTATTTTTAAACTATTTAAAACTGTTTTTAGTCATGGCTTGTGATTTTGGTGTGCAGCTAGTGAAACCGTAGAGACTGCATGACCTAGAGCCTAACCATGTCATTAGGATGATTTAATTATCATTTTTAGCCTAGGAGTATTTTGGTCATTTTGACTTATTTGATTTATTTGGTGATTTGTTGAATTGGTGAATTTTTGGTTGACTTGACTTGTTGAGACCTAGTGAGCTAGCCTGGAAGCTAACCCTAGCCATGGTGACCCTAGTCTAACTTAGGTTAACCTACATTTAGTCATTAGAAACTAATTTTAGAATGAGAGGATTTAGTTTAGTGCATTTAAGTCATGGTTTATGATTTCATGAAATGACTTATACCTTAATGAATTATTTGATCAAGACATGGCCCATGGCCCATAACTAGAAGCCCCAACCCTAACCAAACCCTAAATGACCAGCCATAGGGATCCCCACCCTATATAAACACTTATTCTCTAGGGCTTGCCTCCTTCTTTTATTCATTTCAATATTGGAAAAAGAAAGGTATTGTCCCTCTTCCAAAAATCCTCATAAATCCATTTTAAGTCCTTTTTAATCCTAGTTTCTTGCATTAGAACCTAACACTCTCCTATTTCCTGATTTTGGAGTTTAATCACAGCTTTGGGTCAATTTGGAGCTTTTGACACCAAGAGGAAGAATCCCCCATTTGAGGCTTTTCCAAGCTTTTTGCATACATAGGTAAAACCCCTTAAATTGATTCAAATTTCAGTTTTCTTTGCATGTAGGGCTAGATCTAGGAGTCCCCTAGGTGTTCCCGAAATTGGGTGGTTTTCGTGTTCGTTTGGTGTCCGTATCGGACACGTGTCGTAGTGTTGCCTAGGTGTTTGATGAAATGCCTAAGAGGGATTTTTCTCTTGTTTTTCCAAATCTTTTTGAATGAATTCCTAGATCTATATGTGCACTTCACATTCGTGTCCTACTGAGCACGTTTTTGAGTCGTGTCCGTGTCCAAAATGGACACGAACACGCTGTACGATACTGTCGTGCAGTGTCCTGCTGCTCGACCACGATTTCTCCGTGTCTGTGTCACTTGGACACGTGAAAGCCCCTCCCCTGGACTGGTCCTTACTCCTTCTTAACTGTACAGTGGGTAGGCATCTCTACCCTATCCATGTACACCCTAGTATAAAACCCCTAAGTTCCAGAGTACCTGACACCATGTGATACTCTATAAGTTTGGCCCCTCAATACATGTCCTGTTCACAGATGATGACAAAACTCGTCTGTCATATTTTGACCATACACTTAGGGTGCTCAGGTACTTATTTAGGATTTGACATTAGTCTTTCCTAGTCTATGCCCTATCCCCCATTGCTGCAAAAGGGGACAGAATGTCTAATGTACAACTGTAAAAGAGAAACTTCATCTATAAATCGTCTCATTGACCCTTGCTTGGTACTAGTTACCTATACTCTATGTAGTGGCTCTATTTTTTCTAAATCCCATACTAGTTGTCTATATAGAGGCTGCAACCTATGATTCACATTGGCTTATTAAGCATTCTCGAGAGGAGGTGCCTATCCTGGTCAATATTAGCAAGGACTATCCTGCTTCAAGGGCATAATGTCTGATGTGCATCTCTTACTTAATACTTTAGTGATTTCCTAGTTCAATCTACCCTATTGATCGACTTATCTCTAGTGTCATATTTTAGGTCCCTTATCGTGTTCAGTCCTAACCACACAAGTATTCCTATATTGATGTATCAACACCTAGCATGACACACCGATATTGCCACACTCTCCTTTGTCCTGTAGGGAAGCATGGGACACTGTTTCACTAAGCTCGAGAGTAGAGGGCGCCCCTTTTTCCTATCAGCATGAACCCCTCTAACTGGTACCTAATTTCCTTTTTAGATAACTACCCCCTTATCCTAGGCTAAGGTCCCATCCTACATCCTACACTAGTCCTGGACAGTACCATGTTCTATATTTCGTAGATAACACCACTTGTATATTCTTGAATTGAACCAGCCACTGCCTATTCCTTTAGCCCAGGTCTGAAACCACAAAACTAATGATACAACTCTGGCACAGGAATATGCTTACATTAGGTATAACCAAGTTGTACTGAATTGAAGGTGCAAAAAGTGTTACAACAACGTACCATTGCTATATTCCTACCATCTAAATTATCTTAACTGCCCATACATTGGACTAACATTGAAGGCATGATGTCCCAATTGCTAATACTCGAGGGTACCCCTACCTGACCATATAACCCTACACAAAAGAACACCTGTCTCAATATTTTACAAGGCAGCCTTTGTAGCTACTTCAAAATGAAGGTCAGCTATTAAAGGTTAATAAACTAAGGATTTGTAATGCTCTTCAATAGTCCTAGGTAAACTGATATAACAACTAATATAGGGTGAAATTCTATGTAAGTGCAAACTGGTACATCCAAGGGAGACACTAACTCTGATACTTGGGTCTTAACTTCGTAATCGCCTACACTCTCAATTCCTGATACTCCTTCCCTATGTCTCCCTTCTGTACGATACTTTCTATATTCCCTGAGATCTCTACATAGTTCTGTCCTTCGTACTACAAGGTTGCTTGCTAACCTTTCCTTAGTTTTCCTTAGGCTATGTGTCAGTTATCCCTATGGTTGAAGACGAATTACCTGGTATACATTAAAAGGATAATGGTTAAGATACATTTGGGTCTCAAGGTTACCTATCAATGTCTAATGGATACTAGGGAGGTTCATAAGTCTGGATACAAGGAAAGTCGTGTGTCAGTTCGAATCTGAAAGCAAGACCAATCCTTCAGTATTTAATAAGTACTTAGTAGCCCTGACATAAATGTCAGTATCAAAACTAACAGGTGGCCCATAATCTTGCTCAACTGATGTCTACCCATACCTTATGGTTCTCATGGATACCCTCCCTACATGTTAGCTACATCTTACTTATGAATCTACCCCTCTTTACCTATCCTGTCTCTCGTGCATCATTGATTTTATATTTATAACTAGGTCCTCCCCTTCTAATATAGGCCTGTACAGTGACCAAGGATTCTCCATGGGTATTTTCAATAGTACAACTCCAGATTTTCCCTAAAACTCCTAGGTTCAAGTTTTACTAATAATAGGAACTTCAAGTTTTCAAGATAGAGGACGGTACCTTTTTGAAGTTGATGACAACTTTGACCTATCGTTCGATATTGGCTGGTATTTCCTTGCTTCCTTCCTGGTTCCTTACAAAGAGGGAATTAAGCGGCTAGGGTTTTTAGAGATGCAAGGGGTCGACTACTTGCCTATCTACATATATGTACATATATACTAGGGTTTGGATTTGTACTATTCCTGTGAAGATCGGAAGAAATCCAGTTTGAATTGGATTTAAATGGGAGGTGATAAGGCTTTTGAATGTTCAGCCATAACAGGGGAACCCGAGTGATGAATTTTGAATTTAGGGGATTAGGCACTAAGGCCCCTGGGAAACCAATCTTTACAAAAGTGTAAATCTTCTCAATAAAGTTAAACGAACCATTACTCAAAATTCTAAATCATTAAATACTTTCAGAGAAAATATGAGAATATTGACTTAAGGGTTTATAAATCTATCCCCCTTAAAATAATTTCGTCCTCGAAATTGAAGGTAGACACAACGGTAGGAAATACCTTATGCCTCAAAAAGGTAAGGATAGTGTTCCAGCATCTCGTCCTCCCTCTCCCAAGTGGATTTGCCTGGGGAATGGTGCCTCCATGCGACACACACCAATGGAGTAGTCTGGTTGCACAATACTTTCTCTCGGCGATCCAATATCTCCACGGGCTGCTCCTGGTAGCTAAGGCTTGTTCCCACCTCAATCTCCGAGTGGTCTAGCACGTGATGGGGTCCGCCACGTATCGTCTTAGCTGGGACATGTGGAATACGTTGTGCACTCCCTCTAAATTAGGTGGTAATGCCAAATGGTACGCACTACCCCAATCTTCTCAAGGATGTGGAATGGTCCAATGTATCTCGGGCTGAGCTTTTTGCCTCCTTTGAAACGCATCGTGCCCCGTGTTGGAGATATCTTCTAGAACACCACGTCGTCCACCTAGATTTAAACAAGGGTTACGACCTACTTTTATCAATGTTAACAATTACAACTAAGGAGAACTATACCTCAAACTCTAATGGTCTCCAGTGACTGTTGGCCTAGTGCTTCTGCCTGTTCTGAGCTACACGAAGTCGCTCCCTAATCAGCTTCACCTTTTTCGCAGCATCCACGATCATCTCGGGCCCCAACAGTGCTCTCTCACCCGTGTCGTCCCAAGATAGTGGGGTACGACATCTCCGTCCATATAAAGCCTCAAGTAGGGACATCCCAATACTAGCTTAGTAGCTATTGTTGTAGGAGAACTCTACGAGGTGAAGGTGATCCTCCCAAGAGCCACCAAAGTCTAGTACGCATGTACGTAGCATATCCTCGAGCGTCTGAATGGTCCGCTCCGACTGCCCTTATGTCTATGGATGATAGGCTGTGCTGAACTTGAGCGATGTGCCCAAGCTAGCCTGCAGACTCCTTAAAAAATGAGACGTAAATCTGCTGTCGCGGTCAAAAATGATACTCACTGGAACGCCATGCAACCTGACGATCTGCTTCACATATAACTCCGCCAACCTCTCCGTGGATAGTCCCACTTTGAATGGTATAAAGTGGGCTGATTTGGTCAACCTGTCAACGATGACCCAAATCGTATCTATCCCGCCTGGCGATTGTGGAAGACCGAAAACAAAATCCATAGTGATATGTTCCCACTTCTTCTCGGGAATCGGCAACGGCTGAAGTAAACCTCCTGGTCTTTGCCTCTTAGCTTTGACCTGCTGACACACAAGACATCTAGAAACGAAGCGTGCCACCTCTCGCTTCATGTCGTACCACCATACGTGGGCTCTTATATCCTTGTACATCTTGTTGGCTCCTAGATACAAGGAATACTGAGAACGGTATGCCTCCTGCATGACCTCCTCTCGCAGCTCTCCACTAGGTACATATAATCTCGTCCCGTACCTCAATGAGCCGTCCTCTGCAATGGTGAAATCCTCTATCAAACTGGCCTGCGCCTGTGCTATGATACCCTTTAGCTGCTCGTCCTGGTGCTGAGCCTCTCGTATCTTGTCCATCAGTCCAGACTGAATCTGTATGCCCATCATCTGCATCTCGACTCTAGGAATGACGATCTCAATGCCTAAGCTCTCTAAGTCTGCTAACAAGTGCCGATCTCTCGTCAAGAACATAGCCACTGGGTACCGACTTAAGGCGTCCGCAACTACGTTCACTTCATCGGATGGTACTGCAACGAGATGTCGAAATCTTTCATCAATTCTAGCAATCTGTGTTGCCTCATATTCAGTTCCTTCTGTGTGAAAACGTACTTCAAGCTTTTATGGTCAGTGAATATTTTCACAGGCTCTCCGTACAAGTAGTGTTTCCACAACTTCAGGGCGGATATAACTGCCGCTAACTATAAGTCGTGGGTAGGGTTATTCTTCTCATGTGGTCGCAATTGTCTAGATGCGTATGCTTTCACCTTCTTGTTCTATTCTAAAACACACCCCAAGCCCTTCCCTGAAGCATCTCTATAGAAAGAAAACCCGTCGGAACTGGATGGCAACGTCAATATGGGAGCTGTCGTCAGCCTTTTCTTCAGCTCATCGTACGCAGCCTGACAATCCTTTGTCCATACGAACTCTACGTCATTCCGAGTTTGCCTAGTCATCGGCTCCGCGATCCGAGCAAAGTCCTGCACAAACTTTCTATAGTACCCCACCAATCCCAAGAAGCTCCGAATCTCAGCCACAGAAGTCGGAGTAGTCCACGACTCGGCATCGACAATCTTCTTCGGGTCCATGGATATACCGTCTCCTGTCACCACATGACCAAGGAATTCTACTTTGTTTAGAAAAATCTCGTACTTCAAAAGCTTCCCGTAGAGTTTCTCCTTCCTGAGGGTCTCCAGCATGATCCTTAGATGCTCCTCATGCTCTTCCGACAACTTCCAATAAATGAGGATGTCGTCGATGAAGACCACTACGAATATCAAGGTAGGGGGGTGGAACACCTTGTTCATCAAATTCATGAAGACTGCCGGGGCATTGGTCAACCCAAACGACATCACCATAAATTCGTACTAGCCGTTCTTGGTCTGGAAAGCTGTCTTCGGAATATCCTCCTTTTTCACTTTCACTTGGTGGTACCCCGACCTCAAGTCGATCTTCGAGAAAACCCGTGCACCGCTCAACTGATCGAAAAGATCGTCAATTCTTGGTAGCGGGTATTTATTCTTGATCGTCTTATTATTCAAGGTCCGGTAGTCGATACACATTCGCACCATCCCGTCCTTCTTTGGTACGAACAGAACTGGTGCACCCCAGGGCGACTAACTCGATCTAATGAATCCTTTCTCCAGTAGCTCGTCAATCTGCTTCTTCAATTCCACGGCCTCTTTGTTGTTGATCATGTACACTCGCTGCGACTCTGGCTCTGCACCTGGCACAAGATCAATGGAAAACTCAACATCTCTGTCTGGCGACAGTCCGGGCAGCTCCTCGGGAAAAACGTCAAAAAACTCCGCGATGATAGGATGGGGTAGCTTTTTCTCTGCCACCATGGCTCCACAAATAGCGTCGTTAAGCTGCTCTACTACTCCTCTAGCAAACTTGAACACGGTCTCTCTAGGCGGAATAAACACAACACATCTGCGACGACAATCAATGCTAGCAAAATGTTTACTCAACCAATCCATGTCGAGCACTATATCAAAGCTCGGGAGTGGCATTATGAGTAAACTAGCACGCATTTCTCGGCCTCCTATGGTAATATGGCGACCGACATAAACATCCTTCACTAAAATGATGCCTTCGACAGTCGAATTTTATAGGTGCAGTCTAAAGGCTCAGATACAATACTACGTCTAAAAATAAAAGCTGCAGATATGAAGCTATGACTGGCACCAGAATCGAATAAGACAATATCTGAAAAAGAATCAAGGAGAACATAACCTGCTATCACGTCAGGAGATGCTAGTGTCTCCTCGGTCGTTATGGCAGAAGCTCTGCCCTGCTGCTGGTGCTGGACGAAGCGTTGCTGCTGTGTGGGCAGGGGCCCTCTCTGCTGCTGGGGTATCATGGGCCTCGTCGGTGCTCCCGGGGCAAGAGCTGTCCCCTGTGCTGAACGGGGCGGTACTAGGGTGCACTCTCGCAGCTGGTGCGCACTCGACCCACAGAATAGACATAATCCGAGTCGCTTCCTGCACACCTCCCATGCATGCCCTGGCTTTTCGCAGTAGGAGCAAGGATCGACAGGCTGTCTCTGCTGATTCTGCTAGATAGTAGGGGCTCTAGCTGGAGGCTGGTACTGCTACTGCTAGAAGTGGGGCTGTGGCTGATGTTGCTGTGTTGTGGTCTTCCCTGGAGCATTGGATCGTTTTGTCGATCCGGACTGGCTGTTGCCTCATCCATAGGCGTCTCGGTCCCTCTTCTGCTTGCGCTTCATCTTCTTCTCTACTGCTTGTGCAACCTTCAGAATTCTTTCGTAGGTAGAAGCCTGGCTGGTGGCGATGGTAATACGAATATCATGCCCTTTTTTGAACTTCTGGGGTCAAGGCATCTGCGAAGCGGCTGAGGCGGGAGAACTCGACGGTGTACTCATCGATAGAGAGATTTCCCTCCTTCAGGCTCTCAAAATCATTTTCTAACTCTTCTCTGGCCGTGTCGGGGTAGAACATTCGTCTTGAACAGATCTTTGAATTCTTCCCAAGTCACTTCTGACGCAGTGAATTGGGGCTCGTCTCTATACCATGTGTAGGCGATGTCATAGAGCTGCATGCTAGCTTTCTCGACCTTCTTGTCTTCAGGAATTCGAGCCATCAAGAGATTGCGATCTACGTTCTCCAAACAGTCGTCCGCGTAGAGGATCCCTTCCGTCCCTTTGAATTCTCTGGGCCTAAGGTCCATGAAATTCTTGTAAGTTTCGGGGCACAGTGGGGGAGCATATCTAGTCTGAAGAGCCTCCCTCAGGGTATCTCGGAAGACGTCGGCCTGCCGCGTCTGGGAAGTGATAAGCTGCTGGAAGATCCCAAGGAGCGTAGCATTGTCCAGTGCAGGTGCTGGAGGCAAAACTGGTGCTGGATGCTGGAAGGGTACTGGTGGAGGAAACTTTGTCGGTGGCGGAGTCGACGGAGGGAACTTGGGAGGTGGTGGAATACCATCTCGGAAAAATCTCGAAGTCTGCTGCTGGGGCGTCTCCCCTAGATAGGTGAAGTGGCCTCCGTGGGTCGGTGGAGTTCCATTCGCAGAAGACCCGTCAACGGTTGCTGGGGTGTTCAAGGGAGCGGTGTTCCTGCCTTAGGAATCCATCTAACTGCCACAAAAGGAAAATTGTTAGTCGGTATGAAGATTCAAACAGGATGCAGATCAAAGGAGTAATTGAAATCAAATAGGGGAGTCAATAGCGGTTTAAAACATGTAGAGATGGTCCTTAATTCAAATCTTATTCGCAGGCCTGCAGTAGTACATCAAAGTTGTGTACTACCGCGAGTTCGCAACCTTTGCAAAAACTTACCTGCATGGTCCACCACAAAAATGTGTCACGACCCGCACCCAGTATTTGGGTATGAGCCGTGGGTACGTCCAGCCTACGCCACAGAGTCGGCGGTAGTACGTTGTCTAGTCATCTCCACATTTATAAATACAACCATGCATTTTATATTTATTTGCACAATGTAAACCACAACAACATATAGGATCAAACAAGATAAAATTTTATAAAATAGTTTGGAGAGAAGGATAATAAATAATCTGACAAAACTCCAAGATAGATCAAAACGTACTAAAGTGATATAGTCTCTAAAGAAAATGAAATATACTAGAGAACATCCACAAATCAACTCATGAATCTCAAAAATAGAAATAACATATAAAAGTCTCAAACTAAACCAATCTGTGAAAACACTAAATAAAATATACTAAAAGCCATTTGTAGCGGGTAACTCCGCAAAAGCAGCCTCCAGCTCGTCCTGTGCGCCAAAATCGGGATCTACAGTATGCACATAATATGTGGTACAGAAATCCTCTAACTCATCACATAAAATATTAGTTTTCCAGTCAGGAATGAAATAAGCACACAAACTGAAAAGCTACCCACAACATAATAGAGTCGACAATGTATGAATATAACATATGTAGAAGAAACTAGAAAGTGAGCTGATGATATGGTATATCTAGAATGAAAGCATGAACCGCAGAACATGGTATATCAATTAGAAGGAATGTAAAAACATCATTACATGGCAATTGGTGAAATGTAAAGAATAAATAAATCACAACTATCTAAGTGTGTTGAAATATTTCGAAATATGAACGGCTAGGGGGTAAATCCGACACCCCGCACTTGAAGTGTGCGGCTGCTACTCCACGAAAGACACAGGGAATAGAACGGGTAGTTCACACGTCTACTAAGATATTTTCCCTCCCGACCAGTATACGTGAACCCAAACAAGTCATGAACCACAAAGTAAGCTAAAACAAGAATATAATAAATGGGGGTCCATGATACTAAATCATGTGTCCATCGTGTCATCAAGCAAAGGAACATATGTATATATATACTGTGCAAAACTATCAGAATTGGAAGCCAATCAGAAAGTGCACTTGCCTGTGGTCCTGAGTTGTGGGTACGAGTCTCGGGTTGAGTCAAAGTCCACTGAACCTATATTGTAGAACATATCAATATCAACATATGAGATGATCCGAAATAAAGTTAGTTAAATTCTTACTAATTACTATTACATCCCTAAGGGTCTTTAATGTCTTGGCGTCTATCTCTTATCCTCTTTCCTGACTGTTTGATTCCTCTAAGCCTATCTATATTGTTTAACTATACTGCCAACCTTGTCTCACTTGTTTATAATACAGGGAAATTGCATACTAGAATATTAATAATGTTGGATTACTCATTAATCCCATCTGAACTGATTACTCCTCCCCTTTTCTGCGGTCTTATGGATATCCTTGCATTACCCTACAATGACATACCATGTAACCCATTGATATTTCTTATCAACTAACTGATACTCTATGCTAACCCATCTTATGATACATTAAGTTAGTGACCTTAAGTCTACTGTTGGCCTGAGTTAGTTGCTGGGTTACTCCTTCCCATGTGCCAAGGCCAATACCAGTTGACCCCAACCTTGTTCCTCAATTTGGGCATAGACTTATACCTAGGTCTATTATCTGTTGATACACTCAAGTATCCTGATATCTGGTCCATGTGTCACGACACGCACCCGCTTTTCGAATACGAAGCGTGTCCAAGCCCAGCCTACGCCGTAGTGTTGGAGGTAGTACGCTGTCCTATATTCACAAGTCACTACAATCTAGAATCACGGGAAATCTATATCTCATACATAGAATGAATAATCATAATCAAGATCAATGAGTATCCATGAACTAAGTAATAATGAATATAAACTGAATGTATCCAACAATCAATGTCACGTCCGGTGGACACAAATCCACTACCAATAGACAAAAAAATAGAGAAATACATAAAATAACTAACTGGATAAAAATTGCTATTCAAGTCGACCTCAACTGCAAAGCTCCGCGGCCTGGTGCTGGCTCAACCTGCTCGACTGCTCCTGACTCAAACTCAGCTAAACCTGAAGAGATCATCAGGTCCTCAGAGGACTAGCAAGATACATAAAAATGAGCCTTTCTAACAGTTTATTATGCATGGAGAAAAATACAGAATAAACAAGTAAAACTGAGCAATAAATAAAAATAAATCTGTACACTGTCTACATATAAATGAACTGCTGAACGAGAACGAGAGAACTCATGTCAAGATGTCACGGATAACCAAACCGAATACTCAAACCCTCGTCCCTAGTGTGGACTCGCAGGTTTGAACAACTACTAACCCTCGTCCCTAGTGTGGACTCGCAGGCTAGCATCACCCTCATCCCTAGTGTGGACTCGCAGGTGTGAACCATATACTACTAACCCTCGTCCCTAGTGTGGACTCGCAGGTTAGCATCACCCTCGCCCCTAGTGTGGGCTCGCAGGTGTGGACCAATAACTACTAACCTTCACCCCTAATATGGACTCGCAGGTTAGCTTAAGACATAGATAACTACTAACCCTTGCCCCTATTGTAGACTCGCAGATTAGCTTCAAGATTTCAAGACAATGAGGTATAGCAGTTTAGTTCATGACTTCTCGACACACGACACGACTCAATCAAGGAACAAGTGAATATATCCAATAAGACACAAAGCTAACTATGAACACGGTCTATATAGAAAATATACAAGCAGGACATGAAAGATACATGTCAACAATATGAGAAAAACTGAATAACTGAATAATGAAAGACAGTGCATGTAAATAAAGCAGTATAGAAAGGCAAGGTATACTTGCCTTTGGTCCTGAGCTGTGGATACGGGTCAGAATCCGTATCGATGTCCAAGTAACTTGTTCGATAAATTTTGTAATGATCAATACATGAGTTTAGATTAAGAACAAGTATATCTCTTTAACTACTTGTTAATTACTAACCTTGACTCATATCCCATTTAATCCATGCTACTTACCTGGTTAAAATCATATTATAGATCACAAGTGCCTACTTGGGGTGGTGACACATGTGTCTCATGTCTCTCTAACCTGGTTATTCTCTAATATACAGTATCTTGTTTACAGTAATATGGGTACAACCCTCTATCCTGGTACTCTGAACCTGTTATTCAGTCCTAGAATTTCTTACTTGCTATAATGGCTGACATTTAGGATGGCCTAATCCGAAAGCTATACTCTGATACCCCTCCCAAGACTTGATTACTAAATAACCAAATGTGATCCAAAAGCCAAAAATGGCTACAAACTCCCTCTCCAATTATCTGATACCCATGACCAGTTTGTACACATCCCATATTTGACTAATACTAAGGAAGAAACAGGGGACTGAACTCATAGGCTATGCAATGGCTCAAGGTATGTGAAGGTAATGGACATAATGCTGGGAAAATGAAGGCTAACCCCTACATGCAGAACTTGCAAGTTAGATGATGAGCTGAAGGGCAATGCTAGGATGTCAGACACTGCAATGGGGTTCTGAATACTGATATCCTATACTAAGGTTCTAAGCATGAGTTATCCTAACTGAAAATGCAACTAGTCTTGTCAACTTGAAACTTGCTGTCTTGCCCAAATTTCATACTGAATCTCAGGATGCAATATAGGTTCACTATCAAAGAAGGATTGACTCAAGTCCAAAGGGACTTAACTGGTATCATACTGGTATCATTCTAGTAAATGTTATTAGCACAGGAAAGAATGGTCTCGAGTGGGTATTATCCAAGGGTTCCAGGGAAAAGCTATGAGTAGGTACATGAAGGCATATATATATGTATGTGGTTACATATCCTGACAGTACCCCTGCTAATCTTATGCATGTAGGTCCTAGTCCAATGTACAGGGTACTGACCCCTTCCTAGGTGATATACCCTATTTAATGTATTGTACCAGTTTTTTTTTTAATAACTTGTCACGACCCGATACCCAAATTGTTGGGCCGGGCCGAGCCATGTCCAGCCTACGCTTGATTAAAGCGTAGTAAGCTGTTCTAATAATAGACAATAAAGGATCTAAGTAGCTAACAGTTCTAAAATCATATTTAAAGTTCATCACAACACAGCATCTATAAGTGAAGGTAAATAAGCACATACTTAATAATACATAACCAAAGTATCTAACTGGAGACAAAGTCCAGTATCCAAATATAAGAACATACCAAAGTCTAAGTCTCAAAACACATGAAAATATCTAAGCAAGGTTCTCCGCTGGGGCCTCTTCTGGAGCTAAGGCCAGGTCCTCAAAATCAGTACCATAGTATGTAACACATAATATTTCCTTCTCGAAAAGTGAACCTATAACGTTATCCTGTCAGGACGGAAGCAAGTACAACCTCTACAACTAAAATACTGAACATATAATGAAAGAGATGTACAACAAGAAACATGGTGTGATAAGTCTATAAAACAGGAAATACCAGGAACATGGTCTCATGGTACAACTGGGATCACAATATCATAGTAACACAGGGAACATGGCATATCTGGAATCATGGTATATCTCATAATCTATCATGGCAAGGATACATATGTCATAGAGACAGATGTATATGTAATGTTTAAAACTGTAGCAGGTACGTGATCGGTCAATAGATATACAATGTGCTGGGGCACATAATGAAATGTACTTCCGTACAAGTGAAACAGCGACAGATGTACATACGCACAAATCCGCTTTGAGATAAAGGCCTACGACAAGGTATGCATATAAAATACGACCTTGCTCGGTACGTACGTACGAGTAGGGGGCATGATCACGTACGCTACTAACAGTTTTCCCATAACCCATATTCTATCATGTTAGAGATACGAGAACAGTAAAAACATGTGAGAGATACTGGGAGTAGTATAAGCATGGCAGGTACTGGGAGCCGTATGAAACATGTGAATACTCCGAGTAGTATAAAGCATAGTAAAACATGTACTGAGAACCAGTAAGAAGCATATGAAGATATGATAACTGTCCTAAGCATGGCAAGTACTGAAAGTAATAAACATGTGAAGATTTAACTCGCTACCACAATGATCAGTATTTTATCATGGTTAATACATGTTCTAGCATTAAAAGACAGTAAATGAGTTTGTAGATGGACTTGCCTCGAGCAAAACAAGAATACTAGTACGAAGATATAGATGTCCGGTGACCTGTCAATAATGATATACAACCTCTGTTCTAAGCTAAGTTCAACAATACACTAGTGGTGAGACACGACTCCTAACTGGACACTAGCCAAATGGGGACCTAGCATGAAAGTCTAATGTGGAGTGCCACTATACACAAACTAACTTCCTAGGATCTATACACTAGTGTAGGGGGTGGTCCAATACTACAATAACTCAAAAGAACACAAAATATTACAAGTCATAATTATTCAATAATTAAAATCAAACTGTACACTAAGTTCCAACAATTTTTGAGATAGAAAAAAAGCTTAAATATATATAAAATAAAGTACCAAAATGATCCTTATTAATTATAGAAATTTATACTAATTTTTCTGGGATTTATAAACCTTCATAAATATTTATTAAAAATCAGTAAACATAAATATACTGAAAATGAGTTCTGTTTTCCCATTTTTATAAAATACCAAAAGTACTCACTAAATACTGGAAAAATTATAATAAATTAGCTAAATTAACATAGTATTTAAATATAATTTTTCCAAGATTTTTACAGCAATTAAAATATATATAAAAATTCAAAACCAGAAAGTAACAATATCTAGAAAAATAATTAATTATAAATTAAGGAATGACTCATAAACAAAATCTACCGATGTTGTCGGATGATAAAATAAATATCACCAATGTATCCAGAACGGTCAAATCAGCTAGGATAGCCTACCCATAAGTCCAATTTAGACACAGGGGCAAAACGGTAATTTTGGATCAAAATGATGTCCGCCGTTGGACACACTTTGCACCAAAAAATATGCCAAAATAGAAGTCTACAAAACCTAGCAAATTATATGTCCACGAATTCAGAATGATGATACGAACCCAACGGTATGTCCGAAATAGGATTCCGATGTGCCGATCTCAAAATGATACGTTGACGCGACACTTGGTATCCGGTTTGCACAGAAATGCGTGCCGGAGCAAATGTCTTCAAAACTCAGCAAATTATATGTCAACGAGTCCAGAATGACGATACGAACTCAACGGTATATCCGGAATGGGATTCCGATGAGCCGATCTCAAAGTGACCCGTTGACTCGAAAAGTGGGACCCGCTTTGCACCGAAATACGTGCCAGGGCCCATGTTGTCCAAATCAAGCAAACTTTATATGAAAACATGCCAGAACAATGCCACGAGTCTACTGATGGTGTCAGAAATTGAATCCGGAGTCCCGGGTTCAAAAATGGAATTTAACAAGTGCAAATTAAAGAATTCGGACGGCCAACTTTGGCGTCGAATTCAACCGACCAAACGTGCTTATAATGAAACGAAACCTAAAGGAGGCAGGAAGAGGGTTATACCAGCTGTGCACCAGAACTGACGGCGCACAAAACGGAGCTGAGACGGCGGAGTTACGAACCCGCAAAGTTGGCGTCATGAAACTGTCCAAAAACAGTTCAATTTAAAACGTCAACTTGGTGGCCAGTTTTGAGGTATCAAACGACAAAATTAACGGACGAAAATTGATAGGAGTGAAGATGGATATACCGAGATTGCGATGGAGCGAAGAAATCGCCGATCCAATGGTCGGATCTCCCAGAAAACATGTGCGAAGTCGCTGTCCCGAAACATAATTTCTGAAACTTTCCTCCGCGCGCGTCGACGGGATTTCGACGTAAATGCACGAATCGCCTATTTGGCTCGCCGGGGAAGGTGGCGATGGACTCGGGGTGGCTCGCCGGAGTGCACGCGGCTAGGGGGGTCCTCGCGGTGGTGCAGGCCGGCCACGAAGTGGCGCACGGCCATCGCACGCATCCGCGCATGCGCACGCGCGTGCATGCATGCATGCATGCCCGCGGCTGCTGCCGCTAGCGCAGCTGCTGCTGCGGCCGGCCAGCCAGAGCGGCGGCGGCGCAGGGCCGGGCACGGCGGGGCCGACTGCACGGTGGTGTTGGTGGAGGGGTGAGGGGTGTGTGTGTGTGTTTGTTATGGGAGAGAGGATGATGTGTATATATATATATATAATATATAGGTGTGTATATATTATATATAGAGAGAGAGGGGGAGATATTTAGAGAGAGGGAGAGAGAGTAAATTCGGCTAAAGGGGGGGGATGTTCCCACTGTGATGGGAGAGGGTGAGGGGTGTGTTTGAAGAGAGAGAAAGAGTGGTATTTATTTATATATATATATATGTGTATATATATATACAAGAAATAAAAATGAGATATTTGTAAAAATAGAGAGAGGAAGAGATATTTTCAAAATAGGAAAAATAGGAAAATTATGCGGGGTACTTGGGCAGTCATGAGAGGACAACAGAGAGCTTGGGTTCGAATTTAGTCGAGCCGGGTCGGGTCGAAATCGGACTGGGTGCAATAATAAAATTAAAAATAGGGATTTATAATCATGGGTAAATAAATAATATACGGGGACTCCAATAAATAGGATACAAGTTCCATGCGGGTAGTAGGCTTCATGTGGGCCACGTCCATACTTTGGGTCGGCTAGGTTGGGTCAATGTCGGGTCCCGAAATTAAATTGGAAAATAAATCAGATTTTACGGTAGAAAATAAATCGGCCTAAATTGACCTGGAAATTGTGCGAAGAAAATGAAGCACAAAATGGAGTGTCTGAGTGGGACACGAAGGTCATGGGTGGAGAGCGTCTCGAGTAGATCATTCATAAGAAGTTGGTTCTGAGAAAACGACTGGTCTCGTGCTCCTAAATTAAAAGTCGCGGCAACGTGTAAACGACGATCAAAAATAAAAGTGGGAATAATTATTGTCACGCCCCAGAACCAGAATACTGGAGAGCGGGGGAATGACTCAGCCAGCTACGTATTACGGGTAGATGAATACCGTATAATACGATCAATGCTGTCTAACCAGACGAGGGGGTGCATACTACATAAAAGTCTCACTATGGTCATTTTGCATCTATTGTCTCAATCATTCAAATAAGAAACAGTAATACAGAACATGTAAGATAAAGCAGTAAAGCGTCCCAAACGCTCAGTCAGAATGTTCTGGAAATCTGGCTTTACAAAACATAGCCAGATGGTATAGTAAGGTATACAGAATTGTTATCAGCTGCAGTCTGACTTAATTACAATCATGCAAAAGTAAGTACAAGACGATCCGACCAACATGTCGGTGCCAAACGGCTAAGTATAAAGTAAATGACAAAACGAGCGGTGAAGTAAGGAAACCCACTCGAGTCCTCCTGTGATCATCCCTCTAGTATTGACCATCTTGGAGGTAGAAGTAAGCTGGATCCTCGGAGACCGGCTCTAAATCTGGCCATACAAAACCAGAGAGGTTAGACCTCTAATAGCAAGTACCACAAGGAAGGACGATATGAAGGACCAAACCAGTAAGTAAGAAAATATAATAATAGATCTCTGCCTCCCACTAGGATTCACATAACGTCACGACACTTCGAACCAACCTCCCAACCAAACAAGGACAGAAGTTAGTCCGTCATGTCTTGACATTCTGATCATCTCAGTTAGGCAACAGAGTAGGTACAGTACACAAACAAATCATCTTGAACGGCCAATCAACTACTACGGCTTGCTATTGTGAGTCCCAAGTTATCCTGGAATTATACAAAAATAGGGATTCCTCAGTTCTTACTATGTGCGAGCAAGGCTAGTCTATCCAGTCAATCAATTGCGCCAATCATGTAGTTAGACGAGTCCCAGCGGGACGCCCACCGTTATAGCATGTACAATAATATAAGCAGATACTGTTCCCTGCCCGTGTGATAGATTTGCAGTATCTGTGGGAACCAGCCGGCCCGTCGGGCACTTAATAGTCCCAAGTGGGCTGCCATGTAAGAACTCGGGAATCCATTCTCTCCATGCCATCATTATTTTATTTAACTTAATAGTCCCTACGTTGAGCGAAGTTCCATGCCGTAGATCATATCCATTCAAATGAGTACTTTCGTACGGGGTACGATATGCGCAACTCTACAACGGTACATGTGCGGCTAGGTTGTAGGTCTTACATAGCGTGATGCAACAATCAAATTAACCACGAAATAATCATGCCTTGACCATAAAGAACACATGCTGTCTTTGTAAGATAAATAGATAATTAAATAATAAATAATTACTTTGAAGCCTGCATGTGCCTGTATGCCAATATTCGGGATCGGCTAATCGAGTATAATAGTTCATTACATGAACGTGTCTCATTCATTCAATTCAATAAGACGACCAGCCAGTCTCTTAGGTCCAACTAGGAACGCATGATCAATTATTTAGTCCATGTCATAATCATTATTAATGGTAACAAGGCATGAAAGTCCATCAATATTACATGGGGTCGGGTCTATAACCCTCAGGGCTAAGTTCCAATCAATCTGGGTATCCATGGATTAATCAAGACACATGACACATTCTACACAACAATCCATATTTACAATATTAACATGTCATGATTTTATCAAGTTCACGCCAAAAGGCGTAAGGATATAATAGAAGAATTATCATGCCATCATTAAATGAATAGGTTGAGGAATAAATAAAACATCCAGGTCAGGAAGTCACGCCAACAAGTCTATGCTAAGGCCAAAAGTCACGCAAGAAGTCTATGCTTAAGACCAACAAGTCACGCTAAGTCTAGCTGGGGTGAGCGTAGAAAATGGGCGTGAATAGTGAGCGTGAAAAGTGATACACGCTGGCAAGCGTGAGCGTGAAAAGTCACGCAAGCAAGCACAGCGTGAGCGTGAAGGGAAAATCCACGCACGCACAAGAGAGCGTGACTAAAAATCCACGCACTCATGGAAGTGTGCGTGACTAAAAAAATACACGCAGACTCGTGGATATGTGCGTGACTAAAAATACACGCACGCCCATGAGAACGTGAGCGTGACTAAAAATACACGCACGCTCATGAGAACGTGAGCGTGACTGAAAATACACGCATGCTCATGAGAACGTGAGCGTGACTGAAAATACACGCACGCTCATGAGAACGTGAGCGTGACTCAAAATACACGCACGCTCATGAGAACGTGAGCGTGACTGAAAATACACGCTAACATGTAAGAACATGAGCGTGTCTCAAAATCCATGCAGACATATAGAGACGTGTGCGTGACTCAGCCTTCGTCCCAAGCCAGAAGATGAAGTTCCCAGCCAGAAAACACGCTAAGTTGGGAGGACCAAAAACCCATGAACAGCCGAAAATGTAACAACTTAGATCTAGAGGAAACCTGGCCATAGAAATCAAAAATGCTAAGAACTAAACTCTCTTGGAATCATAAGAAGAAGACAAATGAACCATAAAAACATGGTTCTCAAGTAGAAGCAAGTTTGCACTTGCCTCCTGCTGCTGCTGCTGGTAGGTGGAGAAGTGATGAGAGAAAGAAGAAGAAGTAATGGTGAGAATAAAGTTATGAGGAGAGAGAATGGAGAGGGGAGCTTTAAATAGCAAAGGGGATGGTAGGTGGGAGCTAATGGGCCGGGTTCGTGGGGGTTCGGCCAAGGCCAACCCGAAAGCAAGCAGAGGATTAAAAGCGGGAAATAAAATACAGAAATAGATTACAGAAAATAAAATGCAGACAATTAAAATTGTAGGAAAATTAATTAACATGAAAATTAAAGTGCAGATAATTAACATAAAATTATGGGAATTTAAATACAGAATAATACATGATAAATACTAAATAAGTATACATGAATTGTACATATATAAAAATACGTATTCCGGGAACGGGGAGTGACATCTCTACCCACCTTAGAAAAATTCCGTCCTCGGAATTTCAAATCCAAGCTGGTAGAAATATCGGAGCTAAACTAATACAAGCAATTTTAGTGAGCAAGCAATCATTTTACCATATCAAAAGCAAGTACTATATATGTAAATTCATCAATCTACGATATCAAGCAATTTTACCCATAAGGTGATAAGCATGAAGAATCAAGACAATCAAGGTATACAAAAGAGATATACCTTGTGAGTCAAACAGGTGTGGATACCGTGATCGGATATCATCCTCACGTTCCCACGTTGACTCTCCCAAGGAGTGATGACCCCAAGCAACACGGACAAGACTAATTGTTCGGTTCTTGAGTATCTTCTCTCTTCGGTCCAAAATGGACACAGGCTGTTCCTTGTAAGACAGGTTGGTACCAACAACCAGCTCAGAGTGATCGAGGACATGGCTTAGGTCCGATACATACCTACGTAATTGAGACACATGAAACACGTCATGCACCTCTCGTAACGAAGGCGGGAGGGATAAACGATAAGCTACATCGCCTATCCGATCAAGGATAACAAATGGGCCCACGTACCGCGGACTCAATTTCCCGCGAACGCCAAATCTAAAGACCCCACGAGTAGGTGAGATCCGCAAGAATACGTGGTCCCCAACAGAGAACTCTAACGGCCTACGATACTGGTCCGCCCAATGACGATGCCGATCCTGCGCAACTCGAAGTCGCTCTCTAATTCCCTTAACCACTTCAACCGTCTGAACAATTATTTCTGGGCCTAACATCTTCCTTTCTCCGATATCATCCCATGCAAGCGGTGACCGGCACTTCTTACCATATAATGCTTCAAACGGCGCCATCTGGATACTGGCTTGATAACTGTTGTTGTATGAGAACTCGACCAAGTGCAGGTGACTTTCCCAAGACCCTCCAAAATCTAGAGTGCAAGCTCGCAACATGTCTTCTAAAGTTTGAATCGTCCTTTCTGATTGCCCATCCGTCTGCGGATGGTAAGCCGTGCTAAACCTTAACTTGGTACCCAGACCATGATGTAAACTCTTCCAGAAATGTGATGTAAAGCGGGTATCTCGATCCAACACAATACTGACAGGGACTCCATGCTGCCTGACTATCTGTTGCATATACAATTCTGCCAACTTTTCTGTAGATTGCCCTACTCTGAAAGGAAGAAAATGTGCTACCTTCGTAAGTCGGTCCACTATTACCCAAATAGCGTCCTTACCACTTGGTGATCTCGGTAAACCGGTCACAAAATCCATTGTAATATGCTCTCATTTCCATTCCGGAATAGGAAGCGGTTGCAAAAACCCAGCTGGCCTCTGTTGTTCTGCCTTCACTTACTGACATACCAAGCAACGGAAAACAAATCTAGCTATCTCCCTCTTCGTCCCGTTCTACCAGAAATGCTGCTTGATATCTTGGTACATCTTGGTCCCTCCAGGGTGAATAGAATACTGAGAACTGTGAGCTTCTGTCATAACCTCCTGTCTGATATCTCCGCTAGGTACACATAGACGTGATCCAAACCTAAGTGTACCATCTTCATGAATTCTTATCTCCTTCCTGAGTCCTGACTCACATTCTGCCCTAAGTTTCTGAATCCTTGGGCCTTGTGCCTGAGCTGCCTTGATCCTGTCTACCAAGTCGGATTGAACTTGCAGACTTGTTAGAACTCCTACATCATTAGGAAGTATAACTTCGATGCCCATCTCCTGAAGGTCTTCTAAGATATGCCTCTGCGTTGTCAACATAAATGTGCCGCCTCTCCTGCTAAGAGCGTCTGCCACTACATTAGCCTTGTCTGGATGATACTGAAGCTCCATATCATAATCCTTGATCAACTCCAGCCATCTTCTCTGCCTCATATTAAGCTTCTTCTGAGTAAAGATACACTTCAGACTTTTATGATCTGTGTACATCTCCACTCGGTCACCATATAAGTAATGCCTCCATAGCTTCAGAGCAAACACTACTGCCGCTAACTCCAAATCATGAGTTGGGTAATTCTTCTTGTGGTCCCGAAGCTGCCTAGATGCATACGCTATCACCTTCCCATGCTGCATAAGGACACTATGGTCATTTTGCATCTATTGTCTCAATCATTCAAATAAGAAACAGTAATACAGAACATGTAAGATAAAGCAGTAAAGCGTCCCAAACGCTCAGTCAGAATGTTCTGGAAATCTGGCTTTACAAAACATAGCCAGATGGTATAGTAAGGTATACACAATTGTTATCAGCTGCAGTCTGACTTAATTACAATCATACAAAAGTAAGTACAAGACGATCCGACCAACATGTCGGTGCCAAACGGCTAAGTATAAAGTAAATGACAAAACGAGCGGTGAAGTAAGGAAACCCACTCGAGTCCTCCTGCGATCATCCCTCTAGTATTGACCATCTTGGAGGTAGAAGTAAGCTGGATCCTCGGGGACCGGCTCTAAATCTGGCCATGCAAAACCAGAGAGGTTAGACCTCTAATAGCAAGTACCACAAGGAAGGACGATATGAAGGACCAAACCAGTAAGTAAGAAAATGTAATAATAGATCTCTGCCTCCCACTAGGATTCACATAACGTCACGACACTTCGAACCAACCTTCCAACCAAACAAGGACAGAAGTTAGCCCGTCATGTCCTGACATTCTGATCATCTCAGTTAGGCAACAAAGTAGGTACAGTACACAAACAAATCATCTTGAACGGCCAATCAACTACTACGGCTTGCTATTGTGAGTCCCAAGTTATCCTGGAATTATGCAAAAATAGGGATTCCTCAGTTCTTACTATGTGCGAGCAAGGCTAGTCTATCCAGTCAATCAATTGTGCCAATTATGTAGTTAGACGAGTCCCAGCGGGATGCCCGCCTTTATAGCATGTACAATAATATAAGCAGATACTGTTCCCTGCCCGTGTGATAGATTTACAGTATCTGTGGGAACCAGTCGGTCCGTCGGGCACTTAATAGTCCCAAGGGGGCTGCCATGTAAGAACTCGGGAATCCATTCTCTCCATGCCATCATTATTTTATTTAACTTAATAGTCCCTACGTTGAGCGAAGTTCCATGCCGTGGATCATGGCCATTCAAATGAGTACTTTCGTACGGGGTACGATATGCGCAACTCTACAACGGTACCTGTGCGGCTAGGTTGTAGATCTTACATAGCGTGATGCAACAATCAAATTAACCACGGAATAATCATGCCTTGACCATAAAGTACACATGCTGTCTTTGTAAGATAAATAGATAATTAAATAATAAATAATTACTTTGAAGCCTGCATGTGCCTGTATGCCAATATTCGGGATCGGCTAATCGAGTATAATAGTTCATTACATGAACGTGTCTCATTCATTCAATTCAATAAGACGACGAGCCAGTCTCTTAGTTCCAACTAGGAACGCATGATCAATTATTTAGTCCATGTCATAATCATTATCAATGGTAACAAGGCATGAAAGTCCATCAATATTACATGGGGTCGGGTCTATAACTCTCAGGGCTAAGTTCCAGTCAATCTGGGTATCCATGGATTAATCAAGACACATGACACATTCTACACAACAATCCATATTTACAATATTAACATGTCATAATTTTATCAAGTTCACGCCAAAAGGCGTAAGGATATAATAGAAGAATTATCATGCCATCATTAAATGAATAGGTTGAGGAATAAATAAAACACCCAGGTCAGGAAGTCACGCCAACAAGTCTATGCTAAGGCCAAAAGTCACGCAAGAAGTCTATGCTTAAGACCAACAAGTCACGCTAAGTCTAGCTGGGGTGAGCGTGGAAAATGGGCGTGAACAGTGAGCGTGAAAAGTGATACACGCTGGCAAGCGTGAGTGTGAAAAGTCACGCAAGCAAGCACAGCGTGAGCGTGAAGGGAAAATCCACACACGCACAAGAGAGCGTGACTAAAAATCCACGCACTCATGGAAGTGTGCGTGACTAAAAAAATATACGCAGACTCGTGGATATGTGCGTGACTAAAAATACACGCACGCCCATGAGAACGTGAGCGTGACTGAAAATACACACACGCTCATGAGAACATGAGCGTGACTGAAAATACACGCACGCTCATGAGAACGTGAGCGTGACTGAAAATACACGCACGCTCATGAGAACGTGAGCGTGACTGAAAATACACGCTAACATGTAAGAACATGAGTGTGTCTCAAAATCCACGCAGACACGTAGAGACGTGTGCGTGACTCAGCCTTCGTCCCAAGCCAGAAGATGAAGTTCCCAGCCAGAAAATACGCTAAGTTGGAAGGACCAAAAACCCATGAACAGCCGAAAATGTAACAACTTAGATCTAGAGGAAACCTAGCCATAGAAATCAAAAATGCTAAGAACTAAACTCTCTTGGAATCACAAGAAGAAGACAAATGAACCATAAAAACATGGTTCTCAAGTAGAAGCAAGTTTGCACTGGCCTCCTGCTGCTGCTGCTGGTAGGTGGAGAAGTGATGAGAGAAAGAAGAAGAAGTAATGGTGAGAATAAAGTTATGAGGAGAGAGAATGGAGAGGGGAGCTTTAAATAGCAAAGGGTATGGTAGGTGGGAGCTAATGGGCCGGGTTCGTGGGGGTTCGGCCAAGGCCAACCCGAAAGCAAACAGAGGATTAAAAGCGGAAAATAAAATACAGAAATAGATTGCAGAAAATAAAATACAGACAATTAAAATTGCAGGAAAATTAATTAACATGAAAATTAAAGTGCAGATAATTAACATGAAATTATGGGAATTTAAATACAGAATAATACATGATAAATACTAAATAAGTATACATGAATTGTACATGTATAAAAAAATGCATTCTGGGAACGGGGAGTGACAATTATTGAATGATTAATCGGTCTAAGTTGACCCGAACTTGCACGATACAAAAAGAGCACAAGGGAACGAGTTCAAGTGGGACACGATATATCAACAGGAAGATAATCTTGCCTACTTCAAAACCCATGAAGAGAGTTTACAGGAATTGGTATCCCTGACGCTCCAGAAGTCAAAGCTACGGAAAGGTACATTAATGATCTAAACAATTAAATAATAATATATTTATCGAAAATAATTTATTCAGAAAAATAAAAATAAACCCTGAAATTCAGGGGGCTTACATCCTACCCACCTTACAAAAATTTCGTCCTCAAAATTAAAAATCATCCAATAGGTCAAACTATAATATGTAGCTGCTCTGGCTACATTACTCAATCTGTTATCCTTGTAATCATCTCTTTTGTTTCTCCTACAAACTTTTTGGTTCAGGTTCAACAAAGTCCTTCTATCATAAACTATGTTATATATCCTTTAAAATCTTCCATACTAACATGAACATTTATGTATACCCTAAAATATAGGTCATTCTCTGGACATGTCTATAAGCCTACAATGCTTAATCATCAATCACATTTCCAACCTCAATCGTAAAATACTTGATTTCCTTATCGTATCCTAAGTATCCATATTCTATCAATCCACAGTTCCTTAACATCATTTGTCGTCAATCCTTTCCTACAGTTTCTCCTTAAAATTATACATTTAATACTTATCCTTGGCGTAGAGCCTTCTTCTTTTTACTCAACAAGTCCTCTGAATATAAATCCTCGATTTCAAAACTCCCGATTTATTAATTACCAATGTATATATGTCTTTGTCTTGTTCCATGTCTTTTTAACTGATATTTTCCCGATCTCGTACGCAATAGGATAACTCATTCTAACTTATTCTATATCAATCCACATATCGATCTACCCTCTAATCACATGTAATTAGCTACAGATAACCAACCAAAATTCTACAAATGCTGAATCCTTAATTTGCTAAACACAAGATTCTAATCCTCAATCCATAGTCATAACAATATAATATCTTATTTCTCCATTTTAGATACCCTATCATCAAGTCATACTATCAATACAATCGTTCTTAATGGTTTCCAAGTCTACTATAGTCAGTCGCTTATACTTGTCCTATAATCTTAATCTAACCAATCCCTAGGAAAAGTATTTATCACAATCACACAATACATCTATAGTTATACTATGGAATTAGTCGACAAGGTTTGGCTATTTCGGTCATCTATCAAGTAGAAGGTAACAAGGTTTAAGACTGGGTCAAGCAATCCATAATAGTGTCCAAACAAGTTAAAGGGTCAAGCAAGACAGAAAAGTTTATCGAAGAATCTCCAAGAATGGTACGAAAACAACAAAATACATAACGGGAAGAATTACCCAAGAGGTTAACGAAAAAGAGTTTAGTCAAGTCATAGGAAAGATGGAACACAAAAATAATTATGTCCAAAAGATAACGCGAAAGCAATCCTATTGGAGAGTCCTAGAGAACCTGTAATCCTAGTTGTAGATGTAGATAGAACAGAGTTAATCAAGACGGGAAAGAATGATAATAAGAATTTATTCTTGCTCATTCGGTCATAACGAAGTGAACCAAGCTGAGATATGATCTGATAACCATATACGTCTTCCTGAAATCATGTTGCCAAAATTTTTGCCACACTAGTAAGCTTATATGCAATAAAAGAGGGAGTCCATAACTAAGGTATACACCCTATAGTCATATCATCTAGATTCCTTACCACGCCAACCGGTATGACTGCAAGAAAATCTAAATTCTATGAATATGATAGTATATCCAAAATCAGGCTCTATATTTTTGTCATACCAGCTAATATGGCTGCGATAAATTCTAAACTCCATAAATAAAACAGACGTTTATCCTATCAGGATATATAACAATTCGATCCAAAAAATTTATCGCGATGCAAGATCAAAGTCAACAACGAAAATCAGAAATTAAATTTAACAACGAATTTTAGAGGAGAGCAAATAAAACATGTGAAAATAGATTTCGAGATAAGATTAGAGTGAGATCCTCAGGGGTCATCCCAAGGGTACAAACTTGGTCAAAATTGACCGACTGAAATACAAACAAGAGGCTAATTATAGCTAACGATCCTATGCTGTGACGAGTTTTCCTATGTTGCAATCCTAGTAATCCTCTAGGTGTTCTAAATGTTTATACCTAGTGTTAACAAGTTGTTCTAGATCCTAATTGCAGGTATGCTTGGTACAATAACGTAACCAAACAACTTAAGTCGAGACCTGCATGGGCCACCAAAAAAATATGTCACGACCCGATACCCATATTGTTGGGCCGGGCCGAGCCATGTCCAGCCTACGCTTGATTAAAGCGTAGTAAGCTGTTCTAATAATAGACAATAAAGGATCTAAGTAGCTAACAGTTCTAAAATCATATTTAAAGTTCATCACAACGCAGCATCTATAAGCGAAGGTAAATAAGCACAGACTTAATAATACATAACCAAAGTATCTAACTGGAGACAAAGTCCAGTATCCAAATATAAGAACATACCAAAGTCTAAGTCTCAAAACACATGAAAATATCTAAGCAAGGTTCTCCGCTGGGGCCTCTTCTGGAGCTAAGGCCAGGTCCTCAAAATTAGTACCATAGTATGTAACACATAGCATTTTCTTCTCGAAAAGTGAACCTACAACGTTATCCTGTCAGGACGGGAGCAAGTACAACCTCTACAACTAAAATACTGAACATATAATGAAAGAGATGTACAACAAGAAACATGGTGTGATAAGTCTATAAAATAGGAAATACTAGGAACATGGTCTTATGGTACAACTGGGATCACAATATCATAGTAACACAGGGAACATGGCATATCTGGAATCATGGTATATCTCATAATCTATCATGGCAAGGATACATATGTCATAGAGACAGATGTATATATAATGTTTAAAACTGTAGCAGGTACGTGATCGGTCAATAGATGTACAATGTGCTGGGGCACATAATGAAATGTACTTCCGTACAAGTGAAACGATGACAGATGTACATATGCACAAATCCGCTTTGAGATAAAGGCCTACGACAAGGTATGCATATAAAATGCGACCTTGCTCGGTACGTACGTACGAGTAGGGGGCATGATCACGTACGCTACTAACAGTTTTCCCATAACCCATATTCTATCATGTTAGAGATACGAAAATAGTAAAAACCATGTGAGAGATACTGGGAGTAGTATAAGCATGGCAGGTACTGGGAGCCGTATGAAACATGTGAATACTCCGAGTAGTATAAAGCATAGTGAAACATGTACTGAGAACCAGTAAGAAGCATATGAAGATATGATAACTGTCCTAAGCATGGCAAGTACTGAAAGTAATAAACATGTGAAGATTTAACTCGCTACCTCAATGATCAGTATTTTAACATGGTTAATACATGTTCTAGCATTAAAAGACAGTAAATAAGTTTGTAGATGTACTTGCCTCGAGCAAAGCAAGAATACTAGTACGAAGATATAGATGTCCGGTGACCTGTCAATAATGATATACAACCACAGTTCTAAGCTAAGTTCAACAATACACTAGTGGTGAGACACGACTCCTAACTGGACACTAGCCAAGTGGGGACCTAGCATGAAAGTCTAATGTGGAGTGCCACTATACACAAACTAACTTCCTAGGATCTATACACTAGTGTAGGGGGTGGTCCAATACTACAATAACTCAAAAGAACACAAAACATTACAAGTCATAATTATTCAATAATTAAAATCAAACTGTACACTAAGTTCCAACAATTTTTGAGATAGACAAAAAGCTTAAATATATATAAAATAAAGTACCAAAATGATCCTTATTAATTATAGAAATTTATACTAATTTTTCTGGGATTTATAAACCTTCATAAATATTTATTAAAAATCAGTAAACATAAATATACTGAAAATGAGTTCTGTTTTCCCATTTTTATAAAATAACAAAAGTACTCACTAAATACTGGAAAAATTATAATAAATTAGCTAAATTAACATAGTATTTAAATATAATTTTTCCAAGATTTTTACAGCAATTAAAATATATATAAAAATTCAAAACCAGAAAGTAACAATATCTAGAAAAATAATTAATTATAAATTAAGGAATGACTCATAAACAAAATCTACCAATGTTGTCGGATGATAAAATAAATATCACCAACATGTCCAGAACGGTCAAATCAGCTAGGATAGCCTACCCATAAGTCCAATTTAGACACAGGAGCAAAACGGTAATTTCGAATCAAAATGATGTCTGCCGTTGGACACACTTTGCACCGAAAAATATGTCGGAATAGAAGTCTACAAAACCTAGCAAATTATATGTCCACGAATCCAGAATGATGATACGAACCCAACGGTATGTCCGAAATAGGATTCCGATGTGCCGATCTCAAAATGATACGTTGACGCGACACTTGGTATCCGGTTTGCACGGAAATGCGTGCCGGAGCAAATGTCTTCAAAACTCAGCAAATTATATGTCAACGAGTCCAGAATGACGATACGAACTCAACGGTATATCCGGAATGGGATTCCGATGAGCCGATCTCAAAGTGACCCGTTAACTCGAAAAGTGGGACCCACTTTGCACCGAAATGCGTGCCAGGGCCCACGTTATCCAAATCAAGCAAACTTTATATGAAAACATGCCAGAACGATGCCACGAGTCTACTGGTGGTGTCATAAATTGAATCTGGAGTCCTGGGTTCAAAAATGGAATTTAACAAGTGCAAATTAAAGAATTCGGACGGCCAACTTTGGCGTCGAATTCAACCGACCAAACGTTCTTATAATGAAACGAAACCTAAAGGAGGCAGGAAGAGGGTTATACCAGCTGTGCACCAGAACTGACGGCACACAAAACGGAGCTGAGACGGCGGAGTTACGAACTCGCGAAGTTGGCGTCACGAAATTGTCCAAAAACAGTTCAATTTAAAACGTCAACTTGGTGGCCAGTTTTGAGGTATCAAACGATAAAATTAACGGACGAAAATTGACAGGAATGAAGATGGATATACCGAGATTGTGATAGAGTGAAGAAATCGCCGATCCAACGGTCGGATCTCCCAGAAAACACGCGCGAAGTCGCTGTCCCGAAACACAATTTCTGAAACTTTCCTCCGCGCGCGTCGACGAGATTTCGACGTAAATGCACGAATCGCCTATTTGGCTCGTCGGGGAAGGTGGCGATGGACTCGGGGTGGCTCTCTGGAGTGCACGCGGCCAGGAGGGTCCTCACGGTGGTGCGGGCCGGCCACGAAGTGGCGTACGGCCATCGCACGCATCCGTGCATGCGCACGTGCATGTATGCATGCATGCATGCCCGCGGCTGCTACCGCTGGCGCAGCTGCTGCTGCGGTCGGCCAGCCAGGGCGGCGGTGGCGCAGGGCCGGGCACGGCGGGGGCGGCTGTACGGTGGTGTTGGTGGAGGGGTGAGGGGTGTGTGTGTGTGTTTGTTATGGGAGAGAGGATGATGTGTATATATATATATATATAATATATAGGTGTGTATACATTATATAGAGAGAGAGAGGGAGAGATATTTAGAGAGAGGAAGAGAGAGTAAATTCGGCTAAAGGGGGGGATGTTCCCGCTGCGATGGGAGAGGGTGAGGGATGTGTTTGAAGAGAGAGAAAGAGAGGTATTTATTTATTTATATATATATATGTGTATATATATACAAGAAATAAAAATGAGATATTTGTAAAAATAGAGAGAGGAAGAGATATTTTTTAAATAGGAAAAATAGGAAAATTATGCGGGGTACTTGGGCAGTAATGAGAGGACAACAGGGAGCTTGGGTTCGAATTTAGTCGAGCCGGGTCGGGTCGAAATCGGACTGGGTGCAATAATAAAATTAAAAATAGGGATTTATAATCATGGGTAAATAAATAATATAAGGAGACTCCAATAAATGGGACACAAGTTCCATACGGGTAGTAGGCTTCATGTGGGCCACGTCCATACTTTGGGTCGGCTAGGTTGGGTCAATATCGGGTCCGGAAATTAAATTGGAAAATAAATCAGATTTTACGGTAGAAAATAAATTGGCCTAAATTGACCCAGAAATTGTGCAAAGAAAATGAAGCACAAAATGGAGTGTCTGAGTGGGACACGAAGGTCATGGGTGGAGAGCGTCTCGAGTAGATCATTCATGAGAAGTTGGTTCTGAGAAAACGACTGGTCTCGTGCTCCTAAATTAAAAGTCACGGCAACGTGTAAACGACGATAAAAAATAAAAGTGGGAATAATTATTGAATGATTAATCGGTCTAAGTTGACCCGAACTTGCGCGATACAAAAAGAGCACAAGGGAACGAGTTCAAGTGGGACACGATATATCAACAGGAAGATAATCTTGCCTACTTCAAAACCCATGAAGAGAGTTTACAGGAATTGGTATCCCTGACGCTCCAGAAGTCAAAGCTATGGAAAGGTACATTAATGATCTAAACAATTAAATAATAATATATTTATCGAAAATAATTCATTCAGAAAAATAAAAATAAACCCTGAAATTCAGGGGGCTTACATAACTACATCTACCTATATTGTAGGGAGGGTACTGACCCCTTAATGTATGCGAAGGCTACCCCTTCTCGACTTGAGACTTCAGCAGTCTAAATATACTCTTGGCTCAAGGTGTTTGCTTCTCTATATGCAGTGGGCAAGGATCTAGGCACCAAAAGTTAATTCGGTACAAGAGTAGCCCAATTCTGAGGCTGTGCAAACCCCACTGTAATGTGACCTTACCTATACTCTGTTCTGAAATTTCAGAACCGAGGGGGTAAGCCACTGCCTATGTGCTGAGCCTAGACATGGAGAGGGAGGCCTATGCTAGCTAGGGTTCAAGGTTACCTAGGGTCCTTTGTTCTAGGTTGTAGGCATTAGCCATCCTATTCTTGAGTTCTACTGGTATTTAAAAGGACTCATGCCACAGGTTCACTCCTACCCAAACACTCATATAAATGCTTACCTATTATGGCCCCTAGGTGCAAAAACTGATATTGCATTCCCCAACCATTTGTCCTGGCTCCTATATGCTGCCCATGGGGTGGGTTTGAATCCTAGAGGGATTTCCTGGGATGGACTGAAATATGGCTCAGGGCTGAACTTAAAATGGATAATATATCGACCTGGCTCTCTCTTTCTCTCCTAATACCCTCTATTCACTCGAGCTACTGATACAGGCCTAGCCATGGCTGAACAACATAACAAGGGACAAGTCCAATATATAGAACATTAGGAATAGGACAGGGCAACCCAAACAGTGAGTAGAACCTGTGAGGAGGAGTGATACACAGGTCTTACCTACCCTGCTAATATGTTTGATACACAGGGTGATTGCTCATATATAGGCTTTGGTGATGTACTTTCATCCTAACCTTTGACACCCCGTGGTACATCCTCAATATTATTTATGCTACATGCCTTTAGACACTCTAGTATAGAAGTCCCCACCACAGGCTCTGTTACTATAAGTGATGTACACAACTTGCATACCAAGACAACCTGATGCATAGGTGTCACGACCCGCACCCGCTTTTCCGGATACGAGACGTATCCAAGCCAGCCTACGCCGTAGAGTCGACAGTAGAATGCTGTCACGACCCGCAAGAAATAAATGTTCAAAATCACAAAATATAATATTTGGTGCTTATTCACATTTCTAAGTTTATTACAACATTTACAAGATTTATATTTAAAAGAAAATACAAAGTTCTCATAATTAATGAAAATGACAACTAGTTCCACTATCTAGGTCGGCCTCAACATACCCATGTCTTTCCAGTACTAAGAGTGATCGCGGCTAAACCTGAAAAATATTGGTTTCCAGTCAGGAATAGAACAAGTACACAAACCGACGGCAATACAAGAACACAATAGAATTAACAAGACATGAAAATAACATATGTGATATAAAAGCTAGAAAGTAACTGATAACATGGCACGGTGGAGATGAAAAGGAAAAATAAATAAAAGACATCTACCTAGGTCATGTGAAATATCCTTTTCAACATGTGAATGGCTAGGGGGTAAGTTCCGCACCTGCACGTGTCGTGTGCAGATGCTATTATTCACAAATAGACATCATGGAGATAGTTCTGGGTAGTCCACATGTTTACTAAGATATTTTCCCTTTCGACTACTCTGTGTGACGAGCGTGTTAACAAGCAGCAAGATATATGTATAAACATGAAATAAAAAGACTACTATGAATCGAAAGCAATCAGAAAGTACACTTGCCTGAGGTCCTTAGCTGGTAAAACCAATAATACTATACCACTCAATGAGCCACAATCAGTCAACACATACAGAAGTCTCAAGATGCTGAAATAAACATTACCATCGTTCTCAGAATAGTCAAATTAGCTAGGATTGCCTGTCCTTAAGTCCAATTCTAGACACAGGGGCAAAACAATAATTTTGGGTAAAAACGATGTCCGCCGTTGGACCCGCTTTGCACCGAAATGCGTGCCAGAGTCAACGGTCTCTAAAGTTGTCAAACTACATGTCAACAGGTCTGATTTTTTGACACAAAATCCAACTTATGCATAGGTGTGCCCTGGCCAACTATTCTCATTACAATGCATTAGTAGTAAGCATGTGTCCACCTTGCCACATTAGGAGCAAAGGGTCAATCTGTTGTAGTGAAGAGATACACTAGAGGTCCTATAGGTATGAGTCGACAACCATCTCTTGACTTGCTATGTGGATAAAAGCACCTACCCTCTAAGCCTATTGTGTGACACACTGGTTTCTAACCATTCTAGTCCTATCTCATATTTTACTCCTACATGTAAACCTGTCACCCATCTCATAGGCCTAGTTCTCATACTCCCAAGTGGTCAGTAACCAATCCTGCACCCTTCTCTTGTGCTCCGCCTTTCCCTGCTAGCTAGGATACATGGTAATCCCTAACCTGGTACAACCCTCCAATGCTTATATGAGGTTACTGCTATGTTGGCCCCATGCATCTATTGTACACAACTGGCTTTCCTATACACAACACAAACCTTGCTATGCATATTTGCCTCTAAGTTACCTACATTGCGTGATACTAGAACTGGACCCCTCTATTACTCTAATGGTCCCCCCTCGATAGCTATATTCTGATACCTTCTTGACCAACTCTATATATACACTGTTGCATACTCGACATCCTCCTTAAAACTCTTCTAGGAATTTTATCAAACACAATTCAATCCAGACCCAAACTGGCTAAGGACAGAAATTTACAAGCATCTAGATGGTAGGTGATTACCTCTCGATATGTTTGACAGGTTTGGATGGCCTCTCGATTGAATTGAAGCCCCTGCTGTTATTCCCAGGTTTCCTTCGAGAGGTGAAGTAGTCGGCTAGGGTTTGGGAATTCCGGAATTAGCCGAGCCCCTTGCATCTTTTATACAAGGAGAGAAAAAAGGATAGGATCGAATAATAGTTTGAATCACAGAAGAATGAGCAAGAGGAATTTGAATCCTCATTTGATTCCCTACGGTTATCCAGGCTGTTGGGTAATTTGAATTAGGACTTCTTGCATTAAGGCCCCTACAATTTCACTATTTCCTATTTGGTCCTCTTTTGATATTTTAAGTGTAATAAATCTATAAATCATAACAATTTATATACATAAGATAATAACAAATATTTGAGGCAAATAAAAAAATGGATTTTAATTTAATAAATTCGACAAATTTGGTCAAGGGGTTGACACCATGTCTCTAGATCTGTCGACCCTGGTATTCAACTTAACCTACTACCTCTCATAATGTACTCCTGAGCAGTTCCTAGCCTGTGCCTAGGAATTCTATTACACTCGGGTATATTGGCCTACTCTTAATTCCTGAAATTACTCCTCTGTCACTAGGATTGGGTATATACTAGGACCCTCTCCTACTGGGTACCAAGCTCTGTCCCTCCCCTGGACTGGTCCTTACTTATTCTTAACTGTACAGTGGGTAGGCATCTCTACCCTTTCCATGTATACCCTGGTATGAAACCCCCAAGTTCCAGAGTACTTGACTCCATCTGATACTCTATAAGTTTGGCCCCTCAATACCTGTCCTGTTCATAGAGGATGGCAAAACTCGTATGTCATATTTTGACCATACACTTAGGTTGCTCAGGTACTTATTTAGGATTTGACTTTAGTCTTTCCTAGTCTATGCCCTATCCTCCATTGCTGCAAAAGGGGAAATACTGTCTAATGTACAACTGTAAAAGAGAAACTTCATCTATAAACCGTCTCATTGACCCTTGCTTGGTACTAGTTACCTATACTCTATGTAGTGGCTCTGTTCTTTCTAAATCCCACACTAGTTGTCCATATATAGACTGCAACCTATGGTTCACATTGGCTTACTAAGCATTCTTGAGAGGAGGTGCCTATCCTGGTCAATGTTAGCAAGGGCTGTCCTGCTTCAAGGGCATAATGTCTGATGTGCATCTCTTACTTAATCTTTAGTGATTTCCTTGTTCAATCTACCCTATTGATCGACCTATCTCTAGTGTCAGATTCTAGGTCCCATATCGTGTTCAGTCCTAACCACACAAATATTCCTATATTGATGTATCAATACCTAGCATGACACATCGATATTGCCACACTCTCTTTTGTCCTGTAGGGAAGCATGGGTTACTGTTTCACTGAACTCGAGAGTAGAGGGTGCCCCTTTTTCCTATCACCATGAACCCCTCTAATTGGTACCTAATTTCCTTTATGGATAACTACCCCTTATCCTAGGCTAAGGTCCCATCTTATATCCTACACTAGTCCTGGACGGTACCATGTTCTACATTTCGTAGATAACACCACTTGTATATTCCTGAATTGAACCTGCCACTGCCTATTCCTTTAGCCCAGGTCTGAAACCAAAAAACTAATGATACAACTCTCGTGCAGGGCTATGCTTATATTAGGTATAACCTAGTTGTACTGAATTGAAGTGCAAAAAGTGTTATAGCCACATACCATTGCTATATTCCTACCATCTGAATTATCTTAACTGCCCGTACATTGGACTAACAATGAAGGCATGATGTCCCAATTCCTAATACTCGAGGGTAACTCTACTTGACCATATAGCCCTACACAAAAGAACACATGTCTCAATATTTTACAAGGCAGCCTTTGTAGCTACTTCAAACTTAAGGTCAGCGATTAAAGATTAATAAACTAAGGATTTTTAATGCTCTTCAACAGTCCTAGGTAAACTGATATAACAACTAATACAGGGTGAAATTCTATGTAAGTGCAAACTGGTACATCCAAGGGAGACACTAACTCTGATACTTGGGTCTTAACTTCCTAATCCCCTGCACTCTCAATTTCTGATACTCCTTTCCCGTGTCTCCCTTCTGTATGATACTTTCTGCATGCCCTGAGATCTCCACATGGTTCTGTCCTTCGTACTATAAGGTTGCTTGCCAACCTTTCCTTAGTATTCCTTGGGCTATATGTTAGTTATCCCTATGGTTGAAGATGAATTGCCTGGTATGCATTAAAAGGACAACGTTTAAGATTCATTAGGGTCTCAAGGTTACCTATCAATGTCTAATAGATACTAGGGAGGTTCATAAGTCCGGATACAAGTAAAGTCATGTGTCAGTTCAAATCTGAAAGCAAGACCAATCCTTCAGTATTTAATAAGTACTTAGTAGCCCTGACATAAATGTCAGTATCAAAACTGACAGGTGGCCCATAATCTTGCTCAACTGATGTCTACCCATACCTTATGGTTCTCATGGATACCCTCCCTACATGTTATCTACATCTTACTTATGAATCTACCCCTCTTTACCTGTCATGTCTCTTGTGTATCATTGATTTAATATTTATAACTAGGTCCTCCCCTTATAACATAGGCCTGTGTAGTGACCAAGGATTCTCCATGGGTATTTTCAATAGTACAACTCCAAATTTTCTCTAAAACTCCTAGGTTCAAGTTTGACTAATAATAGGAACTTCAAGTTTTCAAGATAGAGGATAGTACCTTTTTGAAGTCGATGACAACTTTGACCTATCCCTCGATATTGGCTGGTGTTTCTTTGCATCCTTCCTGGTTTCTTGTAAAGAGGGAATTAGGCGGCTAGGATTTTCAGAGATGCAAGGGGTTGGCTACTTGCCTATCTATATATATATATATATATATATATATATATATATATATATATATATATATATATATATATATATATATATACTAGGGTTTAGATTTGTACTATTCCTGTGAAGATCGGAAGAAATCCAGTTTGAATTAGATTTAAATGGGAGGTGATAAGGCTTTTGAATGTTCAACCATAACAGGGGAACCCAAGTGGTGAATTTTGAATTTGGGGGATTAGGCACTAAGGCCCCTGGAAAACCAATCTTTCCAAAAGTATAAATCTTTTCAATAAAGTTAAATGAACTATTACTCAAAATTCTAAATCATTAAATACTTTCAGAGAAAATAGGAGAATATTGACTTAAGGGTTTACAGGTTCCCCAAACGTCATTTGTGCCATATTCTGGGCACAAATTGACTTGACCATAGAATGAAGGTGCCTTTTTCGATGCTAGGCGGCACTGATACGGTGCCACTGATGAGGTGCCACTGATGAGGTGCCTTCTTTGAACTAGGTGCCACTGATGAGGTGCCTTCTTTAAACTAGGTGCCACTGATGAGGTGCCTTCTTCGATGCTAGGCGGCACTGATACGGTGCCTTATTCGGTTTAAGCGCGACTGATGAAGCGCCTTATTGGAACTAGGCACCACTTTATGGTTTAGGCGCCCCTCTGTCTTTAAGGCAAAAAGATGATAGTTTATCTACCTCTTTATTTTAAATTTTTTTTCTTGCAGTCGATACCAGAGAGGACTTATATGTCGAAGAAATGGCAAGTGCATTTAACACTCCCCTGTATCGTGAAGATCTTTCTCACGTACGATTTCCTCAATCATCTTAAGAGGAACCTAGAGATAGACATGACTTGATCAGAGAGCAACATTTTATGACTCTTCTGAGTATGATAAATGGACAACCTATGTCGTCTGCGAGCCACGTTTTATATCTGAAGTCGCTCTTCCTCTTCGGTGATGCTGTCCACCTACTTTCTCAGTCGATATGGTAGTCTTTCTTCCATGCTTGCTGAGGGGCCTGTCTCTGGAATCGTATGTTCATGCCAGCCATCCGCACAAAATAGACTGGCATCTAACTCCTGGGCAAACAACGAAAGTTGGAAAGATACTCCATCGTTATGGTGCATAACGAAGGGACAAATTCTACAGTTCGTCTGCACATTAGCATAGTCTGCATATGCGAGGCTTACGCCCAAGTTGCGTTCCCTCTGAGAAGTCATCTTTGATCATGCCGTCTCAAGTGCAAACTTCTGCCAATATTTTTGATCAGAAGAAAGGATTTTATCCTCTGAAGATGCCTAGGATGACGGGCTTGATGAATAAAAATAACAACCGTTGGGAGACATCTCTTAGTGGGATCTATCGCACTTTGCCCTTGAACTCACAGCACTGGTCTTGTATCATGCTATTCAGTCATCTGCTTATGGTATGGCAGTAAACCAAAATCTCTTCCTCGCTTTACTGGAGAGATTCATCAGGAGAACCAACACTTTCGCCACACCTCATGGAGTAATAGGGTTTGTGCTTCATGAGATGCATCAAATCTCTTTTCTACCCACCGGGGGATATCCTTACGAGGAGTATTTCCCGACAGAAGAAGAAATGGAAGGATTGAAGAAGACCAATCCAAAGATGATTGAAGTCTTTGAAGAGCTTCTTTGCCACTATTTTGCTTGTTTCTATTACATGGACAACAAGGCTATAAGGAAATGTTATACTTCGAAATGGATAGTATATCTTTTCCTGGGCCATGATAAGAAGGACAAATGCAGTGATATGTTGCATTGTCGGCCTCGGGTCTTTCAACCATTGAGCCCTGCAGAACTTGAGGCTTTTATGACAGAATCAAAGATCAGCGATCATAAGCTGACTGAAGAATAGAACGGCTTCCCGGCTGGGACTACCGCTAAAAGTTATGCTCGACAAAGTGGTAGGCCTATATAACGAGAAGCTTTGTTAGCCAGATTCTTATCCATCTGGCTAAGACGTTTCGTAGTTACAGGCAACTGTACGGTGGACAGGATCCACACAGGAACCCTTTTCGCAGCTATCCGTCTGGTATTTGGGCGACCAACAGATTTGTTAGCTGCCATGACATGTAGATTATGTGCCGGCCTTCGTGAACTCTCTACTGCACTGCTGTCAAACCCTCAACGGGGTGAATTTCCTCACACAGAATTGCCCTTCACTTATTTGTTTGGATGGTTGCTCTATCACCATCCTTCTCTGATGAATCCTGGATAGGCTCCAGATGAGAATTTAGCAGGACTTCTTCTTTGTAAGTATAAGAGGTCGAAGTAGAATGTAATCAAGGTCGAGGATTACAGTAGGGCATTGAATCGAGGAAATAACTAGGTATTCTATTGCAAAATCCCAGACGTTCGAGTCGAATATGATGGGCTCGATTCTTTTTATGACATAGTGAATGTCCACACCCCACTGGACACAGAACTATTCCTTTGGTTGGTGGCGATTAGACCATCACACTTGGTCTATCGTGTTGATGACGGGTGTTATCTAGAACCATATCTGCCGAGTAGATTTGTCCAGCAATTTGGATACGATCAATTGTACATGGGCAATGCAACCATGGTACTAGAGGGAGTTGGTGGTTTAGTAGATGGAGCCCGCGCTTGGCGATACTATAGCTCTCGAAGGACAGGAGCTCAATTCAACTTGCCTGAGATCAACCCGTCGTTGCATATGTTGAATACATATGTGCTATTTTGCACTTCTGCCAATACCTTCTTCGAAGGTTATGATCCCAGGACAAGTTTCACAGCCGTTTGGGAAATTTGAGGGGATTGGCGTCTGCTCAAATCAACCTAGCGGTGGCAGAGGATAGTGCACCTGCTGAAGCGCCTTTGCAAACGGTTAATTTAGATCAAGATCCGACGTTATCTGCCATATATATTTCGATCATACCACCTCAGTAAGGAACTCAGACTTCCTCCTCTCGAGACCTTCCCCAGAGGAAGAAGAAGAAGAAGAAGAAGAAGAAGAAGAAGAAGAAGAAGAAGAAAAAAAGTAAAGCAACAACACACCAGGAGATGGCTACCTCCCCTGATGCTCGGGTGACGAGATCACAAACTCGTCTTCACTCGAGCGAGGAATTGTCATCCCAGAATGATCCTGCACCCTCTGTCAGCAAGAAAAGGAAGGATTTCGTAGAATAAGCTAGTCAAGGAGCAGCATCTTCAGCCATGAAGGCTGCTAGAACAGAAGGGTCTGGCTTAGCTAGAGTCGAGCCAGTGTCGCTGCCTTCACCGACTCCACGAGAGCAGGTGTTAACGGTACATGACTCCCCCATCCAGGTAATGCTTATTATTATTGCCTCATCCTTTATAATTAATTCTTTTAATAGGATACACTGACACACCTTTTTTTAGTGATATCCTTTCCACGTTCGCTGCCGACGGGATTATCTATCAGTCCACCTGCTCCCGCTCATGTTCCTTTCGAGCATATCGAACCCGTAATAAAGATAAAGATAACAACAGCTGGACCTTTTGGCACCCATGCCACTTCTTCTCAGGCTATGGCGAAGTCCCCTCAAGATGACGACGATTTGAATGCTGCAAAATGGTCATTTGTCTTTGAGGATGACCGAACATTAGATGATGTATTGGGCATTAATGTTTCTGATGCTGGCGAGATCTTACCAGTATCTGCTATAATCCTGGTTGCAATGGAGAACATTGATGACCCAAAAACTAGGGTAGAGGGTGATCAAGCCCTCGATATTGAAGCTGAGGGTACAATCATCCTCGATGAACAACAAACAAACGAGGGGCATCTTGAGCCCGCAGTTGAGGGTAAAGTCAACCTTAAAAGACAGATCATAGTATATCGACCAATTTATTTTGGATCTTTCAGGAATTTCGAGCCCGAAGCTGAGGAACTTGAAATGCCCATAATATCTGAATACCCTGATCAAGACTCTCCCATGCTTGATGGTCTTACGAGTCCTATTCATGGAGAGGAAGAAGAGTTCCCTCCAATACTAGAAGGTGATGAAGTCGGGGGATTTGAAGACCCTATGCTCGAGGCCGAAGGATATGATATTTCTGAGGTCGATGACGAGGACGATATGGCCTCTGAAGAATCTGAAGTGAGTGCCAACACCGAGGTCTCTGACGAGGAAGAACCTCCTGTGGTCGATAAACATGTTCAAAAAATTATCGTCTCAGAATGACACAGTAGGCAAGCTGAGACTGGGGAAGCTTGAGACATTCGATTCATCTCTGGTGGCTCAGATACCGGGAGCAGCAAGAGTAGACCTACCTCAGCTGCTTGTACTAATCTCATTTCATCATCAATGGGAGCGCTTCTGAAACCTCCTATTCCATTTCCTGCAACTATTGCTCTCACAGCTCTGATTGTTCCGACTTCTATAGGAGTTGGTCTAAAAGATATAGCTGCAACTTTAGATGGCAGAGACCTAGTACGTGGGCTGGCCGATGGGCTTGTGGCATCCTTCTATACTTGCCTGCAAAACCTAATGCGAGTAGCTCTGGCCACGGATCTACCCTTTAATGTCCTGCGGAACACTGCTTCAGCTTTAATAGCCGCCATCCGAGAGACAGGCGACAATACAAGGGCGAACACCTTAGATCAGCTGGTTGCCAGCTTACAAGAACCCATCACTACTCTTCAAGCCTTGAAGAAATGTGATTTCAACTCTCTAGTGGCAGCTGAATATCAACGTCTGACCCACAAAGTGATTTAAACTAACGCCTCTTTTCACCAAAAGCTGGAGGAGATGGCTTAAGAAGAGAGTCAGTTGACTCATTTGAAGAACAAACTAAGACAACTATTATTCTTGACGATGAAATAGTGACTGCTCTCAAGAAGGATGAGGATAGACTTCGTGCAAAACTGGAGTCATTTATAGCCAAACGAGCTGATTATGAGACGTATTTGGAAGAGAAACGTTAGAAGCTGAAGGAACTGGAGCAGCAGTTGCAAGCTTTAAATTATATCTCGAGAAGCCAAGGTACATCGCTGTGTCCCTATTCTGAGGCTCATGTCAGAACAGGAGAGAAGGACTACGACGACAGAGAACATTGTTGCTGGCCAGGATAATCGAGAAAAATACATTGCAGAATTGAAGGCACACATCCTGGCCCTTAGTACCCCACCATGATGCCTAGTATCTGTCTTTTGCTTTTTCATCCCTTTTTGTTTATCCCATGAAATGTAATGAACTTATAAATTCCATGGATTGTGAATAAACATTGCTTTTATTTTGTTCCAAGAATGTATTTGGTAGTAATGTACACATGACACATTCTTATGAAGAACAACATCAACTATCATATCTGTTCAGAGGTCGTAAGGACATAATAGATAACGATGATATTGTCTTTGTTGTGACTATTTTGCCAGAGGTATATATATATATATATATATATATATATATATATATATATATATATATATATATATATATATATATATATATATACGTGACAAATGGATATGGATGAATGATAGAATTCAGAGGTAATGAGGACGTGATTCTTCATTCACATATGATTCTTGATCCATTGAGGCTCAAGAACGAGATATGAGAATATGTTCAGAGGTAAATGGACATGACATATCTCAAGAAACTAGGTCTGTTCAGAGGTGATGAGGATATGACAAACACCGATTTTGAGAAATTATTATATATGGTTCTATTTACAGAAGAGTAAATAAAGATAATAATTCAAAGATTTGAATCATGTATAATATTGATATCTCATACATTTTTTAAACATAGTATTTTTTTTAGAAATTTGCCATTGATAGGCATCATAGCCACTCGACCATCCATCCCGGTCAATTGATAAGCTCCGTTTGAGAAAACTTTGCTTACAACATAGGGACCTTTCCACTTTGCTTCGAATTTGTCCTTGCTCATATGTGTCTTAGTCATAGGACGTCTGACAGTAAGGACTAATTCGCCTTTTTAGAATACTCGTACTTTGACATTTCGGTTGAAAGTTTTGGAGATACGGGCTTGATATAGCTCAATATGTTGTTGAGCTATAGTAACCGTTTTTCGTCCAGCGCTTCAAGCTCCTGAAGCCGAAGACGATTATTGTTCTCATTCGTGAGTTTGTTGGCAATTGCAATTCTCAGGGATGGAATTTAAATTTTTAATGGTAACACAGCTTCACACTCGTACACCAAGGAAAAAAGGTGTACAACCGGTAGGATTTTGCATGGTAGTGCGATAAAGCTCATAGACATTCTCCGAGCTTCTCACCCCAGTTACGTTTATGCGTCAAAACAAACTTTTTGAGAAGTTTAATAATGGTCTTGTTGAATGCCTCAGCCAAGCCATTAGTTGTAGGATTATAGGTCGTGGAAACGAATTGTCGATTATGTTGTCATCGCAGAACCGAGTAAACTTCTGGTTGATGAACTGTCGTTCATTATCATGAATGATTCATCGAGGAATACCGAATCTGTATATTACATGATGTTTAATGAAGTTGATGACGCTGCTGGTCTTAACTTCGGCCAAAGGTCTAGTTTTAGCCCACTTCGAGAAGTAATCGGTTATAGCCAGTATAAACCGATGTCCTTTAGATGTTGGTGGATTAATAGGACCAATGACATCCATGCCCCAATCTTCAAAGGGCTATGATACGGCAGTCGGATGGAGAAATTTTGATGGTTGATGAATGAAGTGTGTATGGATTTGACAAGCTTGGCACTTTCTTGCAGATTCAATAGCATCTGATACCATAATAGGCCAGTAGTAACCCATACGTCGGATATGACCCTGTAGATTAGGACCGAGCTGATGTGCTCCACAAACACCATCGTCAGCCTCACGTAGTATTTGTTTTGCTTCGTCTCCTGCCAGACAACGTAGGAGTAGACCATCAAACGTTCATCGATAGAGAGTCTCAGTGGTATGATTGTAATAGAATCGGAGTGATCGCCGACGGATAGTTGTAGCTTCTTTAGGATCTTCAGGTAAGATGTCATGTACCATGAAGTCAATGAAAGGAGCTCTCTAGTCTTCACTGATGACATTTATTTCTGTTGAATTGCTGAAGTCAATGTTGGAACTATTCTCGATACAAAATAATTCTCTGTTAGTGACAACAACCATCTGCTGTCTTCTGACTAGAATTGCTAATACTACAGCAAGATTAGATAGTATATCAGCTTTTGTATTGCATGCTCACTGTACATGCTCAATGAAGAAGCCTTTAAATGATCTAGCCATTCTAACTACTGCCTCGTGATATGGGACAATCTGACCTGATTGACGATTAGAGTCTCCGTAAACCTCAATATATTAAATATCCATCTGTTTGGCTAGTTGGAGACCAATGAGCAAAGCATTATACTCTACTATGTTGTTGGAGCATGATTCGTCCAGAGAATAACCTCTTTGAATAGCCAATCCATTGGGTGATACGAGGACAATTCCGACTCCAGCGATGATGGTACCTTTGGGTCTGATTCTGGATGCTCCATCAAAGAATAGACGACAAGTAGGAAATTCTTCAGAAATTATGTTAGATTCCAGGGTTTCGTCAGGAATTTCATCATAGAGTTTAGACGTCTCAGGAATTGGATGAGCCGCTAAGAAGTCAGCGAGGGCTTGACCCTTAACAGACTTTTGGGAAACATACACCATATCGTACTGTGCTAATAATATGGCCCATATAGCGACCCTGGAATTGAGCGTACTGGACTTCCTTATCAAAATCCGAAAATGGTTGACTCAGGAGATGACATGAATGGTTTGGCCTGTTATATAATGTCGTGTCTTTTGAACAGCGAACATCAAGGCTAAAAATTCTTTTTCTACCGGACTATAACGATGTTTAGCTCCAATCATCGTACGGCTGAGATAATATATAGTTCTTCTGGGCAAGCAATGTACCCAATGAATGATCCATTGCTCGAACATACATCAGGCAGGGTATTCCTGAGACTGGAGGCACTAGAACTGGAGGGTTCATCAAGTACCGCTTTATGTCTTCAAATACTTGCTGGCATTCTTCAGTCCAAATAAAAGACACACCTTTCTTCATGAGTTGAGTGAACGGTCTACAGCGTCCAGAGGGATTTGAGATAAATCTCCTGATATACGCAAGCCGTCCCTGGAATCCTCATAGCTCTTTTAAGTTGCGTGGAGGACGCATCTCTTTAATGTCTTTAATTTTTTTAGGGTCAACGTGTATACCTTTAGAGCTAATAATGAATTCGAGAAATTTGCCACCAGAGACCCCCAGGAATAATTTGGTGGGATTCATTTTGAGTTGATGTTGGCGCATTAGATCGAAGATAGTTCTCAAGTCTTGGATGTGGTCTTTTTTTAGACGACTTTTGACAGCAATATCATCGACATAGAATTCAACTGTCTTTCGTAAATGATCACGAAAGATAGTAGTCATAGCCCGCTGATAAGTTGTACCAGCATTTTTAAGACCGAATGGCATAACAGTGTAGCAATAGTCTCCTAGAGGAGTACATAAAGTTGTATGTTTCTCATCTTCTGGATGCAACTTGATTTGATTGTATCTCGAGAATCCATCCATAAAAGACATTCGTTCGAATCTGCAAGTATTGTCAATCATGACATCAGTGATTGAAAGAGGAAACTCATCCTTGGGACAAGCGTCGTTGAGGTCTCTAAAGTCAATACAGACTCTGACCTTTCCTATTTTTTCATAACTGGGACAACATTGGCGACCCAGTCAGAATATTGTTCTTCTCTAACAAAGCCACAAGCGATAAGTTTCCTAACTTTAGTCTCTATGACATTCATCATGTCAGGTTTGAATCGACGTTGTTGTTGTTTGATTGGCCTTGCATTAGGCCGAATGTAGACTCTATGGGTAGCGATCTAAGGATCCAATCCTGGCATATCTTCATAACTCCAAGCGAAGACATCAATATATTCCCGGATAAGCTGAATTAGTTCTTGTTTATCCACCTCTGGGAGGCTTTTGCTGATGAAGATTGGCCTAGGCGAACCTTCTTCTCCAATATCGACCTGAATTAATTGATCTTCTGTAGGTGGTTCTCGTTGTTCGAAATGAAGTTCCCACTGAGTGTCCATCCTTTATGCCCAAGGATCTACTTCAGGAGCTTCCTCAAAGTCATTCTCGTCATCTTTCGAGAACTTGGCAGACACCATATTAGAAGATAGTATCACTCGTTGGACATGTCCGACCCTAGTGTCAGAGTCCCATGATATGGAGTCAGAAGAATTAGATTGCTTTTCACTGTCAGACTCAGAGGCCTCTGGAGTTACAACCGGTTAAGTATATCCCAACCCACGCTTTGTCCTGCTGTAATATGGCAATGATTTTCTTTTCGGAGCAGGGGTACAAATGGGAGTTCGTCTTTCTCTACCGCCATTAAGACCAGATTTAAAATCATAGCCCATCTTTCGAATGATTTCAATAGATTATCGACTATAACGATGAAGTTGTAGTCGTCCATTATCGACTTTGTCATCCTCACTATCGAGCGTGGTTTCTTGCTCTGCTCCTTTACTAAAAAGTATAAAAGTTTTCCCCCTCTTTCTGGAAGGAACTAGGAAGAAGAAATCTTGCACTGGTTCAAACGATACTTCACTTTGAAGAGGTTGAACTCCTCCTATTGTAAGTGGTTTAAAATTATATAACATATCCAAATAACATCGAGTATAATAATAGACATCAGTATACTGCAAAGGAGATGTTATTTTATTGATCTGTATATCATTATTTACAATATGACTTTTAGCCTTAGAAGGCTTAGTCAGATTGATCACTAGAGGAGGAGAAGAAGAAAGAAAAGGAGAAGGAGGTTTGTTACGACGAAGGTCAATAACAAGTGGCTCAGAAGAGGCAAGCTTCCTTTGTTCCGTCTTTCCAATAGGAGGCTGCTTTTTATGAGAGGGAAGATGAATGGTTAATTTTTGGAAAGAATGAGGACGAGAAGTACGTCCTTTATCTGGAATCACCAGGACATCATTTGGGGTATCTCTCTGATCTTCATCAGTGTCCATGGCTGTAGGTTCTAAAAATCAAGTTACACCCATCAACAAAGCCATCAAAATCAAATTATACATCCTTCAAGTAAACTGCGCAGAAGACAGATTGTACAACAATTCGATTGCACAGGCTGAACTGCACACTCATCCAAGTACGCCAGCTGACGTGGCCTCGTCATCATTACCTGACAGAGAATCAGAACTTCTGACAACTGACAGCACGAAGAACAAGGAAACTGTTCGTTTATCGTGCAGCACAACGCTCGAGAACAACTGTACATACAGCGCAATCTGCCTGCAGTGCAGTCCATCCCAGTGCGGTCCATCCCAGTGCAATCCGAAGCCAGCACAATTCAGTTGGAACACTCCATCAATACAACTGACAAAAGTACACGTGGCCTTCATGCCATCAATGACTCATTACGTGGTAACCGTCTGTACACGATCATGTGCATTTCAATCAAATAATACCATGTGTCCAATATAGTTGGCCCTCGATCAAGTAACTACCAGCGCAGTCTGATGTCTGTGCGGTCCAATGCAGCGCAATCCTTCTTGCGCAGTCCAGAATAACTAAAATATAGTTATTTCCAGAACTCTATAAATAGTGTTTCAAGTCCTTCCTAGAGGGGATCAGATACACGCATACAGAGATCAGAATCATCACCAGAGATCAGGAGTTCTTGCCAAAGTGCTGCTGTAATCTTCAGAGGCTACCATCTTCAAAGTTCACATCGTCCAAGGGATAAAGCGACCGCCTTCAGATCGGATTCCTATAGTTGTACTTTCCCAGAATTCTTGTAATCTTCTTTACAAAGTTTGTTGAAATAAATATCAACTTTTGTTTTTGCAAACAAAATGGGGACTCTGCTGTGGACGACTTTCTTCTCCGATGAGGAAGTGACAACTCAATGTGACGTTGCGTCTATCGGAAGACGCAGAAGACGCTGGTTGTGAAGGTCAACCAGACGGCCTACGAAGCCATGATCAACTCCAGGACCACCCCTCGCGCTGCAATAACTTCTGCCACGAGCAAAGTGCGTCCAGTGTGGGTCCCCAAGACTGCTGCACAATCTGTTGATTCTGCTATCAAGACTGCTGCGCAGTCTAAAGTCTCTGCTGCTAAGACTGTTGTACAGTCTGTTGTCTCTGCTGTTGCACAATCTGCCTCTACTACTCATGCGCAGTCTGCTGTTACCAGTACACAAACCACTTCATATACTGCTCTGTTAAAGTGCAAGACTCCTATTTCTCTGGCGCAGTTGGCTGCAACTTTTCCTGTACAATCCACTACTCCAGCAACCAGAGTGCAATCCAAACACTCTGGCAACAAGACTTCTGCTGCGCAAGCCACTCTGACTGAGGCCATAAGACATTCTGCCAGAACTCCTCATGCGCAATCTGCTAGTGCACCATCAACCCATGCGCAAGCTGTGCCTGCGCAATCCAAAAGAGATATCCCTTTGGCTAATCTCTCATCTTCTCACAACACGAAGAAAAGCTCTGCTCCTCCTCTCAAGCACCCTGTTGCTCATGCACAATCTACTGGGGGTAGTCTTTTGGCTATTCCTCCTCCTCCCCAAAACAAAGAAAAAGGCCCTTTGGTCTTTTCTCAAACTTCCTCGTCCCACGACTTGGAAGACAACAGAGGGAAACGCTCTTTAGCTAACCCTTCTTCACAAAACAAAGAAAAAGGCCCTTTGGTCTTTTCTCAGTCTTCCTCGGTTTTTACCGTAGAAGATCAATCTGAATGTGCTCCGGCACCAGTTGTCACCCTCATTTTCCGTATTCCCCGTATTTCGTATTTATACTCGTATCTGGATTTTTGGCATGTATTTTTATTTTTCTCAAACTTGTAGGATTTCGGTATTTTCCGTATTTTGGGTTTTGGCATGGCTCAGTTTTATTTGGATTGGTTCGATTTTATGTGAGTTGGATCACCTTAACCTATGCTACCCCTCAACCCACCACAACTCACCCTCTTTATAACCCCCACCGACCACTCTCTCTCCTCATAACTTCTACCATTAATTTCTTTCTTCTTCTTCTTCTCCTTCCTCCACAACTCTCCTAACCCTAGGCAAGTGCACCTTGCCACTTCATGAGAGCCCTATTTTCTTGGTTCATTTGCTAGATTAGGACATGGTGATCAACATTAGAACTTGGTGTTTTGTGATTTGAAGTCTCCTTTGCTCTAGATCTAAGTTATTTCTATTTTCGGATTTTGCATGGTTTGATCTCTTTAAGTTGGATTTTCATGGGTTTTGGTGTTTCCAAGTGGAAGAGCATTCAATTCTACCCAAGTTAGAACTTTAGAAATCTGGATTTGGAGTTCGGATGGCCAAGTTATGATGCTTTGAAGCCTTGGGTTCATCCATGGTGTTCTTGCTGTTTGGAGAAGACAGTGAGCAGTGTATAGAGCTGTTTAGCTTACGTACCCTGAGCTACGTGCGCTCTTTAGCGCTGCGTACGCAGACTTGGGTACGCTTCCTGTTGGAAGCGTGTCTCCTTGAGCGTGCGTGACTTTTCACCTACGCTGCTTCCTGTAGCGTGCGTGACTTTTCACCTACGCTGCTCTCTCAGCGTGTGTGACTTTTCACTTATGCTGCTCTCTCAGCGTGTGTGACTTTTCACCTACGCTGCTCTCTGTAGCGTGCGTGACTTTTCACCTACGCTGCTCTCTGTAGCGTGCGTGACTTTTTACCTACGCTGCTCTCTGTAGCGTGCGTGACTTTTCACCTACGCTGCTCTCTTAGCGTGCGTGACTTTTCATGTACGCTGCTCCCCTTGAGTGTGCCTTGGTACGCAGACTTGAGTGTGCCTTGGTACGCAGACTTGAGTGTGCCTTGGTACACAGACTTGAGCGAGCCTTGCGTGCGTGCTTTTGTGCGTACGTAGCTTCCCTGCGTGCGTGCTTTTGCACGTATGCTGCCCCTTGACCCCTTACTTAATCTATTGGCTCTTAGAGTTTTGGTTTTATATCTTTAAGCTTGGCTCTTCTATAACCCTGTATATTGATATTTTATTAGATATTTTATGCCCATTTTATATCCTTACGCTTTTTTTTCATGAACTTGATTTTACTTAATATGTTTGGAATGACTATTGTACTTGGCTTGGTATGGCAAAGAACTAGCATAACACGACAGTGAATCATAGTGGTGCACTCCTGACATGACCAACCTGACATGATAGTGGCCCGTCGTGGCGCACTCCTGACAAGTACCCTGACATGATTTATCTTAATGCTGTTGCGACGGCAAAATTAACTTGACTTGCCTTGACACCGTGGGTAGTTCTTCTTGCTTGCTTGATTAATCCACTTGTCCTGTCTTGCATCATGTCTAGGAGGGGACTCCTGAGTACCACGATCAGGAGCACCCACTAAAATGGATTAAGGTTAATAACTAGAATAACACAGTAGTCATGAAGAGATGACACAGCTACAGGCAATCCCGTTACCTAGGCGCTCTTGGGATCTGTAGCCTGCCGTCAAGTAGGGCACATTTCCAGCACACCGTCACGTGTTGCACCCTCTAAGTCACCTAAGGGTACATTTGTCTCCCGGGCGATGTACCCACCTGAATTCAACCCCTAATTTTCGACCTGGGTAACCTGGATGGTCTGCAGGGCTTGTGGCTGTGGAACAATCTCACTGCATCTTGTTAGTAATTAGGCCTGTGATAACCCTAGTTAGTTAAAGTAGTAAGCCGTAGGATCTGCATGGCCGTGATTGATTGAATGAGGTATAACCAGTCTAGTCATGTCTTGATCCCATGCAAGATTGCTTCCTGTCTTGATTACTTACATTACTTATCTTGCCGATAAATGGTGGGAAACCAAGCTCTGTTCAGATGAAGGGTTACAACCCCGGTCCTTGTTTGGTTTACGGGTTGTAACCTGGCTATCGGAATAGTTCCATGGTTATCTCGTCGTATATCATCCTGACATGTTTTCGTAATTTTAGTTTTAATATTAGATTTTATGTGCTGATTGCTGGCTTTTGTTCTTATTTCGTGGCCCCCTTGTGGCACTTGCTCTTTCTGGGGTTGACCCAGCTGGTTTTGTGTGGCCAGATTTCGGAGCAGCTCCCGAGGATCTACCAAGCTTCCAGCCCAATGGTGAACACTAGATGGAATCCGGGCCAAGAGTGCGTTTTCTATTTTGTTTCGCTCACTCTATTGTAAAAATTATTCTTTTGAGGCGTTTAGCCGACGAGCACCTGTTTGCTCGAAGCACTTTTACTTACTGTCTGCCTACAGACTGTAAACATGATTGACAAATCCTAGGATTGATCATGTATGACTAAACTCTTGCTAGTCCTAATATTTTGTAACGACTAGCTTCATGATCAGCTGAATATATGATATTTGGGACGCCTTATTATTGTATATTTAATGATCATACATCTTGCGACTTTACTTACTTGTGGTGATTGAGACACTAGGCTTGTTAATGACCATAAGAGACTGTTGGCTTGTAGAAAACCCTCACATATCTAGATAGCCGTGACCGTATATCGAGGTGGTTTCCATTTCAATATACGTAGCTGGCTATGTCTGCCCCCGCTCTCCAGTATTCTGGTTCTGGGGCGTGACACCAGTCAGTACAAAAACTCTCTCTCACAAGGATTCTTCTTCCCTCCTTGCCAAAGGGAAGTGTACTGATCAGAGAGGTATTCTGCCTACTCCGGTAGCAGAGTTTAAAGATCTCCCAACTCTTCAGATATCCCATTCAAGACAGAGAAAATTATTGGTGTCTCAGACAGAAACCCCTGGGGGTGAGTTTGCTGATCTAAGAACTTATCTCACCAGGCCAACTTCGGTGAAACGTAAACAGCCAATGCCGAAGACTAACCAGCATCAGAAGCAAACTTCCAGGATCAAAAATTCGGACACTTATGCCAATGAAATGAGCACTTTCCTGTACACTCAAGGGACAAAACATTTAAAGAACCGGAACCATGTTCCGAATATTATCAAAGAACCTGTCCCTCGGACTTTCTCTCATCCCGTTGCTGTTCCTGATCTCCGAGAACACCTTAAACAAAAACGGAACAATATCTCAACGCCTCCAGTGCAACCACTTGGACACCATTGTAATCACAAAGTGGTTATCAAGTGTTGTTGTCAGACAACAAGATGATCTGTCTTTGATCGTCTGAACTTTTCAAACTCTGAACCTATTTCGGAAGATGAAGATGAAGTTTTGTACGCTTCTGTCAACATGACTTCCAGAGACACTGGGGGTAGGAAGTGCTCCAAGCATGGCAAGCCTCGTAAGCCAAGTCAGCGGTATTTGGATCTACTCCAAGAATCTTCTGAAGGAGTATTCCAACATACCCGATCCCGAAGCCGAGACACAATCGGTCAAAGGAATCTTCAAGATCCTTCCGGTCATCTTCCTCTTTCTTACTCCGGAGATGATTCTTTCTCCGACTACGATGCATACAGAAAAAGTTTGGAACAGAAAGTATCCTCCACTGTACCTAGAGAAGTGACCGCTTATGTTGTCACTGAAGATCCCGATGCTTCTAGTTCAGCTAGTCAAGAACAAAGAATAGCTACGCTAGAAGACAAACTGAAGACCATGGCCGAGATGGTCACAAGCATGCATTCTATCATTGTGGCTCAGCATACAGTACCACCGACCGAACCTCCTACAAATTCTGAAATCATAGCATCGTCAGTGCCTGTCAATGCAGGACTGGGGGTAGCATCTCTTCAAGTACCTCCTGTACAGGTCCAACCTATACCCAGTCAATCAGGTGCTGGGGGTAGTGCTTATCACGCTGTTCCTCCTCCTGTGACTCAGCAAGCTCCGTCTACATCAGAGGAAGATGCCAATGAAGCTGTCAAGCTCCTGCGCACTCAGTTCGAAGCTTTCAAAGAGAAGGACAAATTGCAAAGGTTGGGGATTAAGCAACCCTACCCAGTTGAATGGAAAGAAGCCCATTTCCTCCTAAGTACAAGATCCCAACCATCTCGCTGTTTGATGGCAACACTTCTTCCAGTCATTTCATTAACCATTTTGAGGTTATGATTGTCCAACTTCAACTAAATGACGCTCTTCTTACCAGAGTATTCGTTAGTTGTTTAGCCGGCATAGCATACGATTGGTACAGAAGCTTGTTCGATGGTTGTATCACCTCCTTCTCTGGCATAAAACAAATCTTCTTAGAACGATTTTGTGAGGGGATCAACGACATGACTATGTCAGCCCTCAATAAAATCAAACAAAGACACAATTAAACTGCTGAGAGTTTCATTGAAAGATTCCGACGGAAAGCTTTAAAAATGCCTTCTGGAACTCCGGCCGCTGTCACCATAGACACCTGCAAGGCAAATCTTTTGCCTATCATCAGCATGTGGACAGGGTCAACTCAGTTCCAAGACTGGCCATCCTTCATTGTCAACACTAAAGCAGCTGAAGTTAGCGCTGACAAATTCAAACAGCTAGGGGTACAGATGTCTAACCCCGATCGGGATGAACACCAGACATCGGGTGATGGCAATCGCCAGAACAACCGCAAGGGAAAAGAAACTTTGAATATCAACTTGACGAATAAGAACAAAGAATCTCTGGCGGTCAACGTAGTTACCCCTACGTCCACTTCTACTCCTTCAGCACCTCCACCAAGGGAACCTCGTCCGAAAGTAGAGTACTCTTTTGACGAGAATGACACTGTGAGCATCTTTGATTGCTTGATCAAAAGCAATAAGCTCCAGCTCCCAGATCCCAAGAAGCCTGATGAAGTCGGTAAGACTGATCATCCTAAGTACTGTGTTTATCACAGGTTCATTGCGCATCCCACTCGAGCATGTTATGTGCTCAAAGGCAAAATCCAAGAGCTGGTCAACGCTGGTGTTGTCACTCTGCAGCAAGACGAGAAGACTGTTACCGCAAATATGGTCTCAGTTCAATTCGGTGACTTTCTGCCGCAGATGATACAACATGGTGTCATTCCTATCCCCAAAGCTACTCTCGAGATTGAGAATCTCCCTCCTCCACGAAGTGAAGGTCTCGTCCCCTTGTCTCTTGACAATGGCGAGATTATGTGGATTCATCCAGATTTGGACTCGAAGTTCGAAATTCCTTCTTCCTCCAAGAAGAAAGACCGCTCCAAGGGCAAAACAAAGACTTGCAATATGGTGTCTTTTGACCCCATAATTGACGAAGAAATCCTGCTGGGCACCAGAGAGAATCCTGCTTCTTCTTCTGAGCCTGCTCCAGTGTAGCCTGCTTCTACTGAAGGTATTCCTACTGCATCCTCACCGGTTGTAGAGTCTACTCCTCCCAAGCCAATGGTCGCTGACAAAGGCAAACAACAAGTCCGCTTCGATAAACCGTTGAAGAAGTCATCTCCTTCCGGACTTGAGAAGCCTTACAACTTTGATATCTTGGCTCAGTTAGCCAATATACCGGCCCGACTGTCAATATTCGAGCTCTTGCGCCTCTCCAAAGAGACTCGGGAAACTCTGAGTGAGGCTCTCATGCAGGCAGAAACCTGTCTAGCCCTCCTAAACAAGCCAAAAGCAGAACCAGTCTCTTACCTCCATTGTCATAGTGTGCTGGAGTTAATTCCAAATATAACTTTCATACAAGATGACATGCTAATGGAAGACAACAGGCACGACCGTCCTATCTACTATACAGGATATGTCGACTCGATGAAAGTCGATCGTATTCTGATAGATCCAGGGTCTGCTCTCAATATCATGCCGAAGACAATGTTGGATGCGCTGAAGATCCCAGTGCATAGTCTTTCTAGTACAATCACCACTATCCTTGGGTTCAATCAAGGAAGGAGTGAACCTCTGGACAAGATTCGCCTAAAACTCCAAATAGACAATCTTCGCACAAAGGTGACCTTCTACATCATTGACAACCATGGTTGTTCTTATAATGCTCTGTTGGGAAGACCATTCCTGCATGAACATAACATTGTTCCTTCGACTCTCCATCAATGTTTCAAATATGTTGATGACAATGGAGAGGTGCAAAAGAAGGTTGATGATCTTTATGCTTTCAAAGGTGTCGAAGCATACTGCAACGATGCTCGTATGTACAAGGATGAATTCATGAAGGTTGTCCTGTCTCTGGACACTGAAGAAGAGCAAGAAGCAGTACCTAATCACACCCTTATCATACCTGTCAAAGGGCGTGTTTGTTGTCCTCAGTCCTCCAAGCCACTGGCTATCCACTTGCCAGTCCAGAAGCAATCAACTGATAATGATCAGGATCAAAGGGAGCTCACCTCTTCTGAGCCACTTGTTATTGACTTACGTCGTAACAAGGAAAAAAGACAGCTCACTTCTTCTGAGCCACTTGTTATTGATTTATCTCATAACAAGGATAAAAGGGAGCTCACCTCCTCTGAGCCGTTTGTTATCGACCTCCGTCGTAACAAAGCCAATCCTCTTCCACGTTCTTCTTCTCCCCCTCTTGTAATCAATCTGACCAAGCCTGCTAAGGCTAAAGGTCCTGCTGTAAATACATATGTACAAATTAATGAAAAAGCATCTACTTTCTAGTATACTGATGTCATTTGTCATGCTAAGTGCTATTTGGATATGTTAGATAGCTATCAGTCATTTACAATAGGAGTTGTGCAATCTCTTCAAACAGAAGTCTCATTTGAACACCCAAAGGATTCATATCGTATTGTTCTCGCTCGTAAGAAAGGCAAAAGTTCAATACTTTTTAGTAAAGGACCAGAACAACAATTCAGCTATACGGATGATAGCAAAAGTAATGATACGGGACATCTTCAACTCCGTCGTTACAGTCAACAATCAAAAGATATCATCCGAAAGATGGGTTATGACTTCAAGAATGGCCTCAACTATGGTAAAGGTCGAAGAACTCCTATCCGTACGGCTGTGCCAAAAAGGAAGTCAGAAATGTATTACAGCAGGACCAAAAGAGGTCTCGGATATGCTTCATCCCCAGTATTATCCCCAGCAGGCTCTGAATCCGATAGCGAGGAGCGCTCTAACTCTTTTGATTCCAGATCATGGGATTCTGACACCAACTTCGGTCAAGTTCATCGATTGACTGTATCTTCTAACATGGTCTCCGTCGAACTTCCAGAAGGCTATGACGAGGATATTGAAGAAAGTCCCGAAACAGATCCTTGGGCTCAACGAATGGATACCCAATGGGAACTTCGATTCAAACAATGGGAACCTTCTACCGAAGATCAATTAGTTCAAATTGATGTAGGAGAGAGCGGGTCACCTCGTCCAATATTCATCAGCAAGAATCTCCCAGAGGCAGATAAGCAAGAATTAATTCTTCTTATTCAAGAATACATTGACGTCTTTGCCTGGAGTTATGAAGACATGACAGGTCTAGATCCCAAAGTTGCTACTCACAAATTGAACATTCTGCCAAATACAAAACCGTTCAAACAGCAACAACGGCACTTCAAGCCAGAAATGATGGACGCAATCGATGATGAAGTCAAGAAGCTTATCGCTTGTGGCTTTATTCGAGAAGAGCAGCATCCTGATTGGGTAGTCAATGTCGTCCCAGTTCTGAAGAAAACCGGAAAAGTTCGAGTCTGTATCGACTTTCGGGATCTTAATGAAGCATGTCCAAAAGATAAATTTTCTCTTTCTATCACTGACGTTATGATTGACAACACCTGTGGGTTCGAAAGAATATCTTTCATGGACGGATTCTCCGGATACAATCAGATTTGAATGAATTCTGAAGACGAAAAACATACTTCTTTTCGTACTCCTCGTGGAGTCTACTGCTATACTGTGATGCCATTTGGTCTCAAGAATGCTGGTATAACATACCAACGAGCCATGAGTACCATATTTCGAGATCATCTGCGCAAGACTGTCGAATGCTATGTCGACGATATTGCTGTCAAAAGTCGTCTGAAGGAAGATCACATCCAAGACTTGAGAACTTTCTTCAACCTTATGCGCCAACACCAACTCAAAATGAATCCCACCAAGTCATTCTTGGGTGTCTCTAGTGGCAAATTTCTCGGCTTCGTCATTACCTCTAAGGGTATACACGTGGATCCCGAGAAGATCAAAGCCATTCAAGAGATGCGTCCTCCACGCAACCTAAAAGAGCTACGAGGATTCCAAGGTCGACTTGCGTACATTACGAGATTCATTTCGAATATGTCTGGACGCTGCAGACCATTTACACAACTAATGAAGAAGGGTATATCTTTAGTTTGGACCGAAGAATATCAACGAGCATTTGACGACATAAAGCGATATCTCATGAATCGACTAGTCTTGGTGCCACCAATCTCTGGCATACCATTCTTAATGTATGTCCATGCTATGGATCATTCATTGGGTGCCTTACTTGCCCAAAAGAACAAAGAAGGCCATGAACAAGCCATCTATTACCTCAGTCGTACTATAATTGGTACAGAACATCGTTATAGTCCGGTCGAAAAAGAATGCCTAGCTCTTATGTTTGCTGTTCAGAAGACTCGGCATTACATCATTGGCCAAACTATTCATGTCATATCCTGAGTTAATCCTCTTTGTGTACTGATGAAGAAGCCTAGCATACTCAATTCTCGGCTGGCTACATGGGCCATTCTGCTAGCCCAATATGACATGGTATATGTTCCTCAAAAGTCTGTCAAAGGTCAAGCACTGGCAGATTTTTTAGCAGCTCATCCTGTTCCAGAGACATCCAAACTCTATGATGAAATTCTAGATAAGACTTTGGAGTCTAATACAATCTCTAAAGAATTTTCTACTTGGCTTCTATTCTTTGACGGTGCATCTAGAATTGGACCTAATGGTGCCATTGTCGCAGGAGTTGGAGTTGTCCTTGTTTCTCCAGACAGGTCTGCTATTCAAAGAGCCTACTCCTTAGATGAACCTTGCTCCAACAACGTGGCAGAGTACAATGCTCTACTCATTGGCCTTCAGCTAGCTAAACAACTTGACGTCGAGTATCTTGAAGTCTATGGTGACTCTAAGTTGGTTGTTAACCAGGTTAGAGGGACTTATGAAGTCCGTCATCAAGATTTAGTGCCTAACTATAAAAGCGGCAATCAACATGGCTACATCATTCAAAGCTTTCTTCATCGAATATGTCCGACGAGCTTGCAATACTGAAGCCGACGCTTTTTGGCCAATCTTACGGCAGTCTTAGCCATCTCTATCAAAAGACAGCCGGTGGTGGTCATCTCTAATCGGGAATTGTTCTACGTCGAAAACAATCATAATATTGAGTTCAGTAATCTTACTGAAGTCAATGTCATCAGTGAAGATTGGAGAACTCCCTTCATCGACTTCGTAGTTCATGACATACTCCCTGAAGATCCCAAGGAAGCTACGAGTATTCGTCGGCGGTCTCTGCGATTCTACTACAATCAGACCACCAAAACTCTCTACTGGCGGACTTATGATGGCCTACTTTTGCGCTATCTTGCTGGTGATGAAGCGAAGCAAGTATTACGTAAAGCTCACGACGGTGTCTGCGGAGCACATCAACCCGGTCCTAAACTACAAGACCAAATCCGACGCATGGGTTACTACTGGCCCTCTATGGTATCCGATGCCATTGAATATAAAAGAAAATGTCAAGCTTGTCAAATCCACACAGATTTTGTTCATCAGCCATCAGAATTCCTTCATCCAACTGCCGCTTCCTGGCCTTTTGAAGCTTGGGGCATAGATATCATAGGTCCCATCAATCCTCCTTCTTTTAGAGGACGTCAGTTCATACTGGCAATAACCGACTACTTCTCCAAATGGGCCAAAGCTATACCCTTGGCTGAAGTCAAGACCAGCAGTGTCATCAACTTCGTCAAACATCATGTCATCTATAGATTTGGTGTACTTCGACGAATCATTCATGACAATGGACCTCAGTTCATCAGTCAAAAGTTTACAAGGTTCTGTGACGATCATCGGATTGATAATGTCGCTTCGACAGATTACAATCCTGTTGCTAATGGCTTGGTTGAAGCTTTCAACAAGACTATCATCAAGCTCCTCAAGAAGTTTGTATCTACTAACAAACAAAATTAGAGTGAAAAGCTTGGAGAATGTCTTTGTGCCTATCGTACTACGGTCCGCAACCCCACAGGCTGTACACCATTCTCTTTGGTGTACGGCTGTGAAACAGTTCTACCCCTAGAACTTCAAATTTCGTCTTTAAGGATTGTCATCGCCTACGAGCTCACTACATAGAACAATGACCTTCTTCGACTCCAAGAATTAGAAGCGCTCGACGAGAAAAGGCTATTGGCTCAACAACATATTGAGTTATACCAAGCCCGCATCTCCAAGACTTTCAACCGCAAAGTTAAGGTCAGAGCCTTTTAGCAAGGAGAGCTCGTTTTAACAGCCAGACGTCCTATGACTATGACTCACTCGAGTAAGGGCAAGTTCGATGCGAAGTGGGAAGGGCCATATATCATGAGCAAAGTCTTCTCAAATGGAGCCTATCAACTCACAGAGCTAGACGGTCGAGTTACAATGATGCCTATCAATGCCAAGTTCCTTAAGAAATATTATGTATAAATGTAAAAGACGTTGTTTGTAATCATCAGACAAGTTCATAAATAAAATTCAATTTTATTTCATCTTGAATGATAGTACATAATATCAAGGAAGGTCACTATCTTCCTTCTCAAAATTGGGACACGGGCCACCACCGTCCTTATCAAAAACATGATCAGCAAAAGAGTCGAGAACATTCTTGCTAGAACCCACCAGGAACTTGCAAGCAGCCATCCTCACGGCTTCTTCTTCTTCAGTCTTCCTTGGTTCAAGGAGGAAGTCCAAGATGTCCTTTGGCGGTTTGGGGGCAGACGAACCTTCGCCCGCTCCTATCTGTTTTGGTTGGGCCGGCTCGACTGGACGTTCTTCAGTAACCGCTTCCACCTTCGAGGCAAGCTCGGCCTTCTTGGATGCATCTCCAGACGACATCTTTGTGTTGAAAAGTGAAAGTGGCCATCTCATCTGATTTTCTGTTCTATTTATAGACAGAGAGTCGTAAGACAATGAAGCGACACATTCATCCGACGGTTCGTCCGTTCATCACATTTATCCGACGGTTTACCCGTTCATTTCACATTCATTTGACGGTTCATCCATTCATTAAATTCATCCGACGGTTCACCCGTTCATTCTATTCATCTAACGGTTCACCCGTTCATTATATTCATTTGACGGTTCATCTGTTTATTTAATTCATTTGACGGTCCATCCGTTCATCCCGATGATTTATTTTGTTCATTTATTTTGTTCATATCAGCAACTTGTCATCTTTGATTAAGTTGTCTATTGAAATAATGATATTCGATAAATTATATTTGTCACGTCCATATTACCTCTGAGCAAATATAATTAAATATGATTATTTTCCAAAATCAAGAAATATATCATGTCCTGCACCTCTGAATATATTTTCTATCGCTATTATTTATATCTGAATAAGATATGCAATAAATAATAGAGCCACAAAAAATGTCTTTTTATTGATCAAAGATGAAAGACATTACAAAGATACATATTACAAAACAAGAAGATACAGAAAATCTTTCTATTCAGTCGGTGGTTTCATCAAGTTAACCATCTGCTGCTTTAAAGATTTTAGTCGCTCCTCACGGGAGTCTATCACACGCCTCCTAGCTTCCTCCATTCCAGACTTTTCATTAAAAGTCGGTAAGGTCACTAAGCGGCGAGAGATTTCTGCCTGATGAGTGGTGACATATTCATTTCGTTCTTGAGTCAAAAGGTCCAGTCGCTGAGTGGCAGCTTGATGCTGTGTGACTTCATCTTCTAGAGTACGCTGAACCAGTTTCAACTCTTCCTGGAGACGAGCAATCTCCTCTTGAAGATGAACAGATTTCGCTTTCAACTCAGCAACTTTCTCCTCCTTCTCTCCAGCAGCCGAAGTAGCTATCTCCATCTGAGAATCATATTCTGAAGCCTTGGCAGTATAAGTGTCTATGAAAGACTGGAACTTAGCATTCTCAATGGCTACTTCTTGAGACATCTTGTCAAATTCAGCTTGTACTAAAGATTCTACTTCCCCTCGATTAAGATCCTTGTAAATCTTAACCAATGCTTCTAGCTCATCCAGTATGTGCTCAAAAAAACAGCTTGAGCTTCATCTCCTTGGCCTCGGATAGCATTAATCAAATAAGAAGTTGGGCTTCTAACAGTAGTAAAATCAACAACTTCTTTCTCTAATACCCTATCTACTAGGGGTCCCAATGCATTGAAGAAAAGATTGCTGAAAGAACTAATGATAAATTGATTAGTTGCCAAAGCACCAGGGGTAGCAGCTACTCCCGTAGATGAGTAGATGATGAAGCAACAGCAGATGGACGTTCTTGCACTTGAATACAAGGTTCTTTAAACAAGGGAGCTAAAGTAGAACTGGTTGCTCCTCCTGGTTGTTCTTCTGCAAGGACAAATGAAACTATCATTCATTGTTGTTGCCATTAACAATTAATTAAAAAGGATCAAAAGATCAAAGGCAATCTTACCATGACTTGTCCCAGCCACAAGCCTTTCATCTGTGGGTGCAGATTCTAGTCTAGCAGAGGTAGCCTCAGACATTACTGCATGGCTACTTCCGGCTTCAGAACCACCCGACAAATGTCGACTGCCACTGGCTATTACTGATATCGGTACTGTATCAGTGCAAGGAGGAACCGGAGATGATTCAATTTCTACATGGATCAAAAATAGAGATGTCAGTTGTTAATCTATGAAAAAAAGATTAATAATTTCATTTAATACCTTTGGGATCAGCGGTAGTAGCTTCCTCCGGCACTACTTCCTCACCCACATCTTCTTCAGGAGACACTTCCACCTCAACATCCTTTTCAGGAGCTAGTGTGTCTTCAACAACTTCAGAAGATTTATGGACATCAATGTCCTCTTCTTGATTCAAAGTATCATCAATAGCCTCTATTGATGTATCTTCAGTGCTCATGCTATCCTCAGGTACTTCTTCGCTGGTAGTAGCAGCGGTATGATCAGCATCTTCTTGTAGACCGAAGTCGCAATCGTTTAATGCTTCAATCATTAAACGATCCTCCTCCTCGCGGATTGTTCCTGGTGTAACAGAAAGTTGAGTAGTTTTTACCGTTGGTGAAGGAGATCGCAAAGCTTCCTGCTCCTCCTCTACAATATCCTCCCTAGGCTCTGCAACCTCCTCTCCCTGATCAGTCTCGTCCCTCCGTTCTGGACTAGGAGTCTCCTGCCTATGCTCAGAGACAGGAGTAGAAGATGATATAGTAATTCCAGCAGTAGCGTTGGCCACCACCGAGGACATGATCACCTTCTTTCTTTTCCTAAAAGCCAGTTTCTTTCGATGAAGAGGTCTGTCGGGACTCTCTACATCTACTACATCAACCCACTGTGGAAGAGAAGTAGGTGTGGTCGCTTCTTCTCGGGTCGACTAGGCCAGTTGTCAAGACTGCGACCTAGTAGTGACTTTCTCTGATGGGTCCAAGAGGAGTTTCTTCTTGGCAACCGAAGAGGAAGGCTCATTGATCCTTCTCTTCCTCTCCCTGGCCGGAGACTTAACAACTTTCAAAGAAACTCTCAGTGGTTCATTAACCTCCTCAGGAAAGTTAACTTCCCTTGAGGCTTCCAAGGGATCATCCACTGGTTCATATTGCTCATCATTTGCTGGAGCTAGTGTAGCAGTTGCTTATTTCTTTAAATGCGTCGCCATCGTGAAGCTGTCCACCAGATTGAAATTCTCGGCAAAAGTATTTGCAGTTGTATAAAACAGTGAATATGTATATAACATTCTAGGGCCATGATCATTCTTGTTTGGCATCGAGAATACTGTTCTAGTGTCTCGAGCGTTGTAGTAGGCCCATGCTCTGGCACCATCAATCAGATACCCCTTTCCTTGTAGGCAAGTTATAGCGTTGCCCACATGGAACTGGTCGTAACCAAATTGACGAGTGAAGCGACTTGGCAAATATGGTTCCAGATAACACTCATCTTCAAATCTGTACACCAAATGCGATGGTCTGATCGTCTTTAGCCAGTCAAATGCTATCCGACCTAACGGTTGCCTTCCAAGGTCGACTAAATTTGTTGACATGTGTTCATAACCGGCTGGAGGGGCAAAGCAGTAAAAATTCTATCCCTTCCCAAGGTTCAGGGCACGTCTACAGTCCTTCAGACTAATGTACACCCACTTGCTCCGGAAGAATCTTCGCAGAAAGCTACCGACGACTGCTCCCATGTCGGGGTTCATCAAAGACGGATGGTGCAGAAGCAACCATTCGAATAAATAGGTGTAAGACAACTCCAGTCGAGGGAAGTTCCCCTTCTTACCCTTCCATTTGATCATGGATTCAACATACAGACGAAGACATGCATTCACTCTACAAGTCATCGCTGATAGCAAGTCCATCCGGTAGCCGAAGACTAACCGGACGGCCGCAAAGAGTACACCACGGTGGAAGCGGTCTACGACGCTTGCTCTGGGCACGATGAATCGACGGAGCCAGTATGTCAGGAAACCCGTCAGCTGGGCTTCTCTTGACATGGATCTGTAGCCCATTCTTATAAAGCTTTCAACAAAATCTCCGGTCTTGAGCGGAGGGTATTGGTGTTCATCATTAACTCTGATATCCATTTTTTTATTCTCTTCCATCAGTTTTATTACTTCACTGTGGCTGAGGGATTGGAAGAAAGTCGGGTTGCATGTGTCATGTTCCTTAGTCTTTTTCTCAATGATATGATTAAGAAAAAGATACGACAACCACTTCGATGAATAATAGGTGCCGGAAGAGCCGCTCTTATAGTACAGGGAGCATATGTTGTAATGGCACAATAGTTCGTCGAAGACAGCAACCATTTCTGCATTTTCCTAACGTATTCTATCTAACTCGTCGTTTGTGGGAATATACTCCTCATAAGGGAAGTCTCTCGTTGGTAGACATGAGATGTACTTCATCTCATGGAGGGCTAATCTAATCTCCCCGCAGGGCATCATGAATGTCCCTGTCCTATAATTATACCTCTCTGCTAAGGCCAAAAACAGATGAGGGTTTGGGTGGAATCCATACACGGTAGCATATACCGCATGATAAAGCTCGATCTCTTTAAGTTTGTTTTCAAACTGAGCCAATATCCAGTTGGTTATGCAGTTCCACCTCCTGTTCTCCGGGTTCACTAGACCGGTCAGCCGGATGTCCTGATCCGGGTATCTGCCTTCAGCCTTTGCATACTCATTAGATTGGTGTCCTCACTAGCAACAGTAAAGAAGAGTTCTCTGGAGGGATACAACCTGGCTTCAACCCTCTAAGCAAAGTGCAATGACGCTCAGATGAGCTATAGAACATGTCTCTGTTGTTTGGGCCTTTCTTGACACAGATATTTCCTGTCCTTGCCTGCTGAAGGGGAGTAATGTCCCAGTCCATCCTCCTGGGATGGCTTATATGGGCATAGCGGGCCAGAGGGAGGCATCTACCAATGTCCGGTAACAGGATCAGTTTCTCATTTCTTTGAAAGAGACTCTGCTCAACACGGGGTGTTGGCTGAGAACTCTTGTCAATGGCTTCGCCGAATAAGAACATGGGTTTCTTGTGGGTGATGGCATCAGCAGACTGCAGGGGTTGCCCATTCATCAGACTTAACAAAGTCTCATTGTCCTGAACCACCAAGATGGCTTGGCGGGAGGATGGCAGTGCATATTGTGGAAAGAGCACATATGACAAATCTTCTTTAAATTCTGGCTCAGCAAGGGACCCTGCAAATATTTCATACTCCGGGTCCTCTCTGATGTTAACTGCATCAAACCAAAAAAATAGAATTCAGTACAAAGTAAAATCAAAGATTCTGTCTACAAATTCGTAAGCATCATATTACGCAAGCATCAGATTGCGCAAGCATCAGATTGCGTAATAATAGCTTCTATGTGCAAACTGTCCAGTGGTGCCAACTCATCCACTTGCGCAAGCTATCAGATTGCGCTGAATAAATTGCGCAAAGCATCAGTTTGCGCTGGACAGCCTTGCGCAAATCAGCAGATTGTGCTGACTTTTGCCAGCACATTCTGACCGATTGCGCAAGAAAATAGTCTTCATAAAAATGAAGATTATTGGATTTTGTGCAACCGAAACCCTAAACAGGACGGCACAATGTAACCAAATCTCTAAAAAGAGATCGGTTTGAAGGTGCAGCAATGACGAAGAACCCTAAAAAGGGTTTTCGATCGGATGTCTACCTTGCAATGTTGGATGTGCAACTTCATGTCGAGAAGGGCACGACGCATCCCGATCCGAAGACTCGGCGGGGGCCTTGCCTTTCACGGCGGCGGAGCACTTTGGAGCTATTAAGGTTGATGAAGAAGAAGAAGGAGAGTCGGAAGAGCTCGAGAAATTCTTTCTTTCAGATAATTAGAAGCAAGTAAAGAATGACAGAGAAGAGAAAGAGAACTATTTATAGTTTTCGAGAATGAACAGACTCCTCAGATTGTATCGGATAAATAGGGGCTATTCCTCCGATTGCGCAGACAGGTCATCATATGCGCAACTTGATTTTCAAAATCAAAATTCAAAGTATTTCAAAGCTTTGACTATTTTCAAACTTCGAAAACTTTGAAGGGGGTCTTGTAGGTCCAAAAAATCAAGTTGCACTCATCAACAAAGTCATCAAAATCAAATTATACATCCTTCAAGTGAATTGCGCAGAAGACAGATTGCGCAACAATTCGATTGTGCAGGCTGAACTGCACACTCATCCTAGTGCATAAGCTAACGTGGCCTCGTCATCATTACCTGACCGAGAATCAGATCTTCTGACAACTGACAGCACAAAGAACGAGAAAACTGTTCGTTTATTGTGTAGCACAGCGCTCGAGGACAGCTGTACATATAGCACAATATACCTACAGCGCATCCATCCCAGCACGGTCCATCCCAGCGCAATCCGAAGCCAGCACAATTCAGTTGGCGCACTTCATCAATACAACTGACAAAAGTACACGTGGCCTTAATGCCATCAATGACTCATTACGTGGTAACCATCTGTACACGATCATGCGCATTTCAATCAAATAATGCTATGTGTCCAATATAGTTGGCCCACGATCAAGTAACTGCCAGCGCAGTCTGATGTCTGCGCGGTCCAATGCAGCGCAATCCATCTTGCGCAGTCCAGAATATCTAAAAAGTAATTATTTCCAGAACTCTATAAATAGAGTTTCAAGTCCTTCCTAGAGGGGATCAGATACACGCATACAGAGATCAGAATCATTACCAGAGATCAGGAGTTCTTGCCAAAGTGTTGCTGCAATCTTCAGAGGCTACCGTCTTCAAAGTTCACATCGTCGAAGGGATATAGCGATCTTCTTCAGATCGGATTCCTATAGTTGTACTTTCCTAGAATTTTTGTGATCTTCTTTACAAAGTTTGTTGAAATAAAGATCAACTTTTGTTTTTGCAAACAATGGCCAGCACCACCTTCATAAATTCTTCTTTATACATCCGAGAATTATTGTAGTATGCTTCGACGCCACTAAAAGGGTTTAGATCTGCCACTTCCTTCTGGACTTCACCATTGACATCCACGTACTTAAAGCATTGGTGGAGAGTAGATGGTATAATGTTATGCTCGTGTAGGAATGGTCTTCCGAGCGAAGCATTATAGGAGCCATGATTATCAATCACGTAGAAGGTCACCTTTGTGCAAAGATTACCGATTTGCAGTTTCAGGCGAATCTTTCCCAAGGGTTCGCTTCTGCCGGAATTAAAATCCAGAATTTTCGTGATAGTTATGGACAGATTGTGCATAAGAATCTTCAGAGCATCCAGTAGTGTCTTTGGCATGATACTGAGTGCAGACCCTGGGTCGATCAAGATGCGATCAACCTTTATAGTATCGACATATCCTGTGAAATAGAGAGGACGATCATGACGATTGTCTTCTAACAACATGTCATCCTGCGTAAAGGCGATGCTGGGCATCAGCTCTAATACGCTATGACAACGCAAACATGTGGCAGGTTCTTCTTTCGGCTGTTTCTCGAGTTTCCTTTGAGAGACGTAAGAGTTCAAAGATTAACAGTCTTGCTGGGGTATTAGCTAGTTGAGCCAATATATCAAAGTTATATGGCTTTTCTAGCCCAAAGGATGGAGTCTTCTTCAATACCTTATCGAAGCGGACTGGCTATTTTCCTTTGTCTGCTGTTGTTGGTTTGGGAAATGTCTGTTCCACTGAAGGTGATAAAGCAGACAGAACATTCGCGACAGAGGAAGAAGGTGATGCTGGAATAGCCTTCGAAGTTGGAGGAGAGTTCTCTTGATCTTCAGAATAATCCCGAAAGTAGAGTCTCCCAAACCCGGTACTGGTTAAAGCTTCTTCTTCGGAGACAGGTTCAAAGGACACCATGTTACAATTCTTCGTAAGAATTTTGGTTTTAGAATGTTTCTTCTGGGAAGATGAAGAGTTCGTCCAAAAACCTAAGCCGACATGAGATTGGTTATATGGAAGGCATAGAGAAAGGGGTACTGGAGATCCCTTTCCATTATTCAACCCGGGGGCCTTTTGTAAGTCATATCCCATCTTTGTCATTAGTTCACGAGACTGTGGACTATACAGATAAAAAGCTGGTTGATATTTGGCTTCTAGCTTTGACAGTGCTATCTCAGAAGGGGAGGAAGGAGAAGAAGAATCTGCCGCCGAGATGAAGGTACCAGTTAAGGGTGGAAGGCAATGTTTACCCAATGAAATTATATGACATAACTTGTACTTGGTTGCTTTCTTGGACTTTATGGAGGATGATGGTGCTTCAAAGTCTGACACCAAGTCTGGATGGATCCACATGATTTCCCCTTTTTCAGTAGAAAGAGGAACCAGACTATCAGTTCATGCCGGTGAGAGATTTACAATCTCCATAGTAGTTCTCAGAATAGGGACGATACCATCATGTACAAATTAAGCAGGGAAATCGCCAAATTGTAGAGAGACGACGTTAGCCATCATAATCTTTTTGTCCTGTTGGAGAGTGATTGCACCAGAATTGACCATCTCTTGGATCTTTTCTTTGAGCACGTAGCATGCTCGATTCAGATGTCCAATAAACCTGTGATAGACACAATATTTAGAATGGTCAGTCTTACCGACTTCTTCTGGCCGTTTTACATCCGACAATTTAAATTTATTGCTCTAGATTAGGCAATCGAAGATGCTCATGCTATCATCATCGTCGAAGGAATATTCTTCTTTCAGACGTGATTCCCTCGGTGGTGGTATTGTTGGGGGTAGGCATTGGCTGACTTATGTTGACAGCCAGAGCTTCTTTGCCTTTGAGATTGATAGCCAAAGTCTCTTTGCCTTTGCGGTTGTTCTCGCAACCTCCGCTGCTGGTTGTTTGTTGTTCATCTTTGTCGATATTAGGCATCTAGATGCCTAACTGTTTGAATTTTTCAGCACTTTCCTCAGCTGCTCTGGCGCTTATTATGAAGGAAGGCCAATCTTGAAATGGAGTGGAACCCGTCCACATGCTAACTATAGGTAACAAGTTTGATTTGCATGTATCTATAGTTAATGCATCCGAAATTCCAAAAGGCATTTTGAGTGCTTCGCGACGGTAACGCTCAATGAAACGATCCACGATTTTTTTGGGCCTTTGTTTGATCTTGGTCAAAGCCGACATAGTCATGTCGTTTGTTTCTTCGTAGAAGCGCTACAAGAACATATGTTTTAGAACTGCAAAAAAAGTAATGCATCCGTTTGGCAGGCTGCGATACCAGTCGTAGGCTATTCCTTTCAAGCACCCAACAAAGACTCTTTTGAGGACAGCATCATTAGGTTGAAGCTGGTTGGTCATTATCTCAAAGTGATCGAGATATTGATTCAGAGATGTACTGCCATCAAACAACATTATAGTAGGAGGCTTATACTTGGGTGGAAACTGCACCTCTTTCTACTCAATAGGGTATGGTTGTTTGATACAAAGCTTTTACAGGCCGTCTTTTTTGCTTGAAGGCTTCGAATTGAGAATGCAAGAGTTTTACAGCCTCGTTAGTGTTTCTCGACAGTTGCGGAGTAATGGATTGATTGGATGTGTTAGGAGGAGGGACTACGTGATAAGTACCACCCCAGAACCAGACTGACTTGGAGTAACCTGCACTGATATGGAGGCAATATGAGGAGACTCTACCCCTAAAATAACGTTGATATGAGCAGATACCGATATAGGTTTTTGGGTTGTATTCACAACCGGTGGAACCGTGTGTTGAGCCACAATTATGGTGTGCATGCCTGCCACTATTTTGGCTATCGTTTTTAATTTGTCTTCTAGTACGGCGATTCGTTGCTCATGGCTAGCAGAACTAGAAGCGTCCTGATCTTCTGTGATGACGTATGCAGTCACCTCTCTGGCTATTGAAGAAGAGATAGTCTGCTCAGAACTCTCGATGGCAGCGTCAAAATCATGTAAAGAGCTACTCCCAGGATAAGAGATGGGAAGATTCCTTTGACCGATTATAGCTCGACTACTTGATCTGGTGTGTCGAGACCCCATCAAATATGTGATGTGTACGAACCGAGGGTCTATGAGTACGGGTCCGAAACGAAGTACATCTTAGGCTACCCCCAGCCTCGTGAGAGCGATGAGTTGTCATGTTAACAGAGGCATATAATGACATATATTCTGAAGATACCTCAATAGGATGGGTCAAAGTAAGACGATCAAAAACTGACTGTTTGGCTATTGCAACATCACCTAATTGTAATTTCATATGAGCTACAATGATGCACTATTGCTGGAGATGGGGATACGACCTTCCGTTTCTGAGAAATTAGATCACGGAGGTCAATTTTTGTCACGACCCGCTCCCGAATAATCGGACATGAGTCGGACACGCCCAGCCTTCGTCGTTAGACACGACGAAGTAAGCTGTACCAAGCTAGGGAAATCTAACCAGATAATTATGAACAAGTATGAAATCACAGCATCTATAAATGTATCCCAGAATAAAAGTAAAGTACAAGTCTCAGAATTTATTACATTCCAGCAAATGAAAGATAGAGTCTACTAGTCTCAAAATACATGGAAAATGTAAATTGCTAATGGTAAATCTCTAGGCTTCTGCGGCCTCTAAGTCAAGAGCAACCCCAGCTGGCTCTCCTGCATCTACTGGCTCTCGGCCATAATATGTATCGCAAAGAGCCTCCAACTCACCTGCAACATATCCTATTCAGGAGCGAAGTAAAGTACAGTTCTAGGTTATGAAACATGAACATGATATGAACTAAGTACAAGAGTACATAAAAATGAAATACAGGAATGAACATGAAAGTACAGGAAAGTAGTACAGGAAATAAGTACAAGAACTATAGTACAAGAATGTAAAGTACAAGAAATATAATATACAGGGATAAAACTATAATCCTGAAGTACCAGACATGATAAGTGCACAATATCGAAATACATCTAGTCCATGTGACCGACTGGAGTGAGTACAAGAGCATGCATAGGAGGACATGAATATGGTACGGCTTAGGGCCCGCGTGCACGATGCGAGGCCTAAGCTATCTACATGAATATAGTAACTGGGGTTTGGTCACATGGCTAGTATATTTCCCCGCCCGACACAAGTAAGTACAAGAATAAGATAGTACATGAGTACAGGGTTACATGATATCGTGTCATGATCTGTCACAAGAAAGAGTACAAGAATACAAATGCATAAAATCGTAGAAAAGTACTTGCCTTTCTCCAGGAAAGTACAGGTAAGATTGGAGCTAGATGTCCTCATGTTTTAATAGGTACAAGTTGATTAACGTACAAAAACTTTTTAGAACCACCAACTAATTTATTTAGCCAATTCTACTATTAGATAGGAGTATTTATTCAATTTAAACTATTTTTTCAAAGTTACCAATTCCATGATAATTAAATATACTCTATAATTATTAACTCAAAATCCTCCCAGGTTCTTATTTAACCACACCCATGCTTAGTAAAAACTTGCAATCTATATTAGGGTTCAGATGCTTACTAATCCTTCCTAATTCCATTCTTCAAAGCCACAGATAACAAGAAGATTCAAACTATAACTCTTCCACAAGTCTCAGTATCAAAATAAAAGAACAATATTATTTTAAGGGATGAGCACTTGCTGCTCTTCCAACTACCCTATAGTGTACAATGCCACAACACAAGTTAATTCCCATTCAAAAATCATTGCTACAAGTATTTTCTTAAGGCACAGCATATGAATAAAAGTTACAACTAAAATTGAGGAAGTAAAATATACATAGGTCTGCTCTTAAACCCCCCTCAACTGGTCTTGGTAATAGCCCCGTTGGACATGCAAACGGACACAACCAAGATCTGGACACATGCACGGCAACCTTCGTATGCACATGAGCTTGACCCCATAAAACTCTAATCCTATAGCTGCATCCATATACTGACTGAAACAACAAAAGCAACCAAAGAGGCTCCAGGCATTCAACAGTCTATGGCGGACGACTTAATATAGACAAGAAGCACCTGCATCCAATTCTTCTGGACACGGACACACGAACGCTCCTATACTTGACTGCAAACCCGACCAACTCCCATCAATTACTACAATCAAACTAGCAACAATAGGAAAATAAAGCATTAATACCTGAGGGTGACGAGTCTAATGAAGTTGGGACACTCTCACGAGTTTAGACACGAGCCTCGTGTCCAAATTGTCTCCACAGTCCTGGTTGGGACAATTCATCAAACAAGTGATGCTCAGAAAATAGAGTTATGAGTTTACAATTTGTTTGAATCAGATGAACTCGAAATTTCGAAAAACTTAACAGGAATTACAGGGATCCAAAACTCAATCACAAATCCAACCAGATGTTCGAGATTCCCAAAATTCAGAGACACACTCTCACACAAGAAATTCAAGGAGAAAAATCAAAACTGAGACAAGTACTTATTATCATACCTAGATCGAGTTCACGCTTGATTGCTACTGAGTTGATTTGTTCGATCTTCACTCCAGACCTAAATTTGGAATACAAATCGAAAATTCAAGAGACAAAGAACTCGTAGTCGAAGAACACACTCAAAAATCAACCACTCACCTTGATCAGTTCAGTACTGTTCGAACAGGATTCAGAGATCCGACAAAGTAGGCGAGACAAGAATCGTCAATAGTCCAATCAATTCCTAGATCGAGCCGATCGATCAGAATTGAGATCAATGAGAACCATCGATACACAGTTAAACAATAGAATAAGGAATGGTCAAAGAACTCACCAATCATCGCCGTACCGAGAGTTCGTCGTCACCGCCGTCGAGGTCGTCGTCACCGCCGTTAAGGCCTTCGTCACCACCGTCGAGATCGTCGTGCCTCAGGAGAAGGGAATCGAGCTCTCGAGCTCAGTGGAAGGAAAGAATTAGAGTGGAAATGTTTTACAATGGAATGAATGAACTCACTGTTCTGCCAACTTAATAAAAATATATTTTTACACTTTCCCCCTCCCGTCCATAATTATTGCATATATACCCCCCCCCCCCCCCCCCCCCCCCCCCCGCAATGAACTTTAAGCAAAAAGCCCCTTGCCTTTTCACTATTGCAGGATTTTGATAAAAAACAGTTAGAATTTTTTTTAAAAGGAGTGGGGACCACTAAGTTTGTTACAAAAACTTTCAAATTTGAAAATTCTGCTCAAAATTAATTCCCTCCAAAATAGATCACCAAAATTTATTATTTAATATTAACTTATTACTTGAAACTTAAATCAACAATTGTTATTATTAGAAATCAAATTTATTTTCTCAAAACCGGGAAGTGGACTTACAATTTTCTTAGTAGAAGAAGAGGGAAGATGTGGCATGTTCATGGACTTGTTGGTTCCTTGAAGGTATAAGGAAGCGCCTAATCAGCAGCATAAGTGAGGGGATTTTTAGCACTCATCTTTGGGCGCTTTGAAGTAGTAGGTGTCACCCTTTGAACAGGTTCACATTGGCAGAGAGAAATTTTGGGCGCCTAGAACTTATAGGCGCCATTGCTTGTTCAGTAAATAGATGCACATTCTGGTTAAGTTGGACTTGGCGCCAGTTAAGATGGGTTGCGCATATCAGTATCAACCATCATTTTATTCTGTTGTACTTGGAGTTTTCCTCATGCATTATGACTTATGCGAATGTTAGAAAGTTTTTCATTCAAATGAGGGGTAAGAAGTATCCCCTTTTGTTGTGCGCACAATCTCCCAGTGCGTCTGATACGGCGCCTTTGAGCAGCCGTAGTGCCTTTGCTGAAAGGTTTAGGGTTTTGCAAAATAGATGGAAGAGAATGGGCGCCCTCAAGTGGGTGCCTATCTCTCTGTAGCACGTCTCCCATAGAAGAACTAGGGATGGTAGATTTGAGAGAATGGGCGCCCTCAAATGGATGCCTACCTCCAGATGATGTGCCTACAGATTTGGGCATCACTATAGAGGCAGATTTGAAAGAATGGACACCCTCAAGCGGGCGCCTATCTCCAGATGATGCGCCCAAAGATTTGGGCATCACAACTAAGGTAGGATTAGTGGTCTTGAGAGAATGGGCACCCTCATGTGGGTGCCTATCTCCTTGTGGTGCACCAGCATACCATGGTACCCATTCGAGGCGCCTCTTCAGAGAGTAGTTCTGTACTTGTACAGTGCGCCTAGTTTTGGTCACAACGGTTGTACGTGCCCTATTTGTAGAAACAGGGGCGCACTTAGCACCACGAGCACTTAGCATCTTTTCGAATGCTGTTTGGTAGAATTTAACGACCAATATTCCTTTTTTAGTATCAATCAATGATGAATCGCCTTGAGTTGTCACCTTTTCGTTAGAGGAAAAGGTCGTCCCCAGCAGACTCGCCATTTTGTTTGCAAAAACAAAAAAGTTTTATTACAAACTTTAAAGAATCGTACACGAGTACAATAAATTCTGGGAAAGTATAATTGTAGGAGTCCGGTCTTGAATGACGATCGCTTTCTCCCTTTGATGAGGCGATTGGGGATGGAAGCAAGCTTGTCACTGTGACTCGGAGCTTCTTTTGACGAGAAATCTTCTGTATGGCTTGGCCGTGTAGAAGTATCGACAGAACTTCAACTTCGATTAACGGTTGAAGAACTTGCTCTTGAGAATTGTTGATTGCAGAAGTTGGAAATGCGATGAGTGTGTAGGCTTCAAAAATGAAGTCACGCTGAGTTAATACAGCCTATCAGAACAATGTCTAAGATACACACTGAGTTCTATCAGACCATTTTCTTAAATATACGCAGAGTTTAAATGGTACACAGAGACAGCTCATCATTTGTCAGAGTGTCATTATGACTGACAGTACGATAGTCAAAGAATGTCTCCTTGTATGCCACGTATGCACGGGACTCGAGAGATCTCAGCCGACTATTGCGTGACTTTCGAAATCTTCCTCAATAAGATTCAGTCTTCATCAAGTTGGCGTACCAAAAAGACCTTATTGTCATTTAATGTGACTGACAAGGCAATCAATGTCAGAGATTTTGTGCCAGTCGAGGCACGTCAAATCAAGACAGCTGGCCGTTCTGACTCAAGTCTGCGTGTATTTTGAACTTCTATGTTCCTTCTTCAAGTTGGCGTGTATTCTGAAGCTTTCTGCCTCAAGTTGGCGTGTATTCTGAAGCTTTCTGCCTCAAGTTGGCGTGTATTCTGAAGCTTTTTGCCTCAAGTTGGCGTGTATTCTGAAGCCTTCTGCCCCAAGTCTACAGGGATTTCATCCTCAATCAGTTAGCAGATTATCATCTCAAATTATCAAATTAGAGTATGTGGCAGCCATGCCACGGATCTCTCGTATGCGTGCCCCAGTAACTTGCACACGACTCATGCATGATTGCCATGTGTCCAACAGTTATGGGCCACGTCCAGTAACTGCTCATCAACCTTGCGTATGATTGAATCCTGCGTGATTATCAACTATGTATAGGTTATGAAAATAGTTATCTTTTTAGTTATTTTTGACTCTATAAATAGAGTTCTCTTCTCATTCATTGTACAGATATACATAATATCTAAATTGCTGTCAAATTTTTAAGAGCTTTTCTTTTTCGCATCGTCCAAGGGATAAAGCGATCGTCTTCTAGATCAGATTCCTAAAGTTGTATTTTCCCAGAATCAAAATAAATAAAGTGAATTTATTTATAGAAAACAAATTGGTGACCCTGCTGGGGAAATCCATCTCCTCTTCTGAGATGGCAACAACTCAATGCGACGCTTCGTCGGTCGGATCGACGAAGAAGGTGATATCGATTCAGTTCAATCAACTCGCCTATGAAGAAATACAACGGGCTAAGGATGGCAAGCACACTTCAGCCTCCATCACCACCGCCAAATCAAAGGGACGATCTGTCTACGTCCCTAAGAATCTGTTGGCAACCAAAGATGGTGAAGTTTCTGCCACAGTGTCCATTACTAACACTGGCAAGAACTCCACTGCAGGCACGCACACTCCTATGTGCTCGAAGATGACAGTATCCAAAAGACACGCTGACAGTGATGGCTCTTTAGCCAAATCTGTTTTCGTAGTCAATCAGTCCAAAAGTCACGCTGACAGCACTGGCTCTTTAGCCAAACCTGTTCTAGCGTGCATTTCCAAACCCAAAAATCACGCTAATAGCACTGGTTCTTTAACCAAGCCTGTCTCAGCGTGCATTCCGTACGCATCATCCACCAAGTCAGCTCTCCCTGACTTAGCATGCGTACCAAAATCTGGCTTTTTAGCCAAGACTTCATATGCTGACAGTACTGGTTCCTTAGCCAAATTGTCACCAGCATATTCTAAGAAGAATAGCTCATTAGCTATTTCTTCCTCCTTGCCAAGTTCTACTAGAACTGGGGGTAGTCTTGCTATGGCTCCTCTACAAATGGCTCACAAAGTCCCTTCGAATAGGAACAACTCTTTAGTTGTTTCTTCTGCTCCTGTAGTGTTTACTTCATGAACAGCTTTGGCTGACAGATTTGTTAGTCAAAGAAAAGGAAATAGTCTTTTGACTACTCTTCCTTCTGGACATTCTATGTCTCAAAATTTGAATAAGTCAAAAAAGAAACATTTCTTAATGTCTTCTTCTACGACTTCTTCAAATTGGGCACAGAATTTGTCTCTACAAAAAGGTTTGTTACCAACTCCTACTCAAGGGGATGGTTCAACTCTTCCTTCTCTGCAAATATCCAGATCAATGGAAGGAAAACTTCAAGTGTCAAAAACTAATGTTTTACCTCCAACAGATCTAAGAATAAAACTTAATCAATCCCGTTTGGGAAGTACTTCTGGTGTTAAGAAACCATACCAATCGGAAATAAAATAAGAGATTCGGATGCAGAATATGCCAAAAATTATGTTGCTCAGATTAATCACTCTTTGTATAATCAAGAGCCGGCAAAATCCAAGGACAAGAAATACATTCCTAATAAACAAAGATTGTTCTCAAATATACCTCAATCTTCACATACGGATTTGCGAGAACATCTTCAACAAAAGAGGAGGAATAATTCTCTGTCAAGTGATCATGACCATCATGATTGTGACTTCCAACCTAGGGTCATAATTCAATGCAGATGTCAAACTAAATGACAGTCTGTCTTTAATTGGATCCAGGGTAAACCCATGTCTGATGAAGATGAACCTCTTTTCGCTTCTATCAATATGACGTCTCGGGATTCTGGGGGTAGAACTGATAGTCCAGATGGGGTATACAGAGGCACCAGAGCAAGAGTCCTGGCTTCTACTCAAAGAGCTTCGGTTTCTGAAGATTATTCTGAATTCCTTGGAGAATCCAATTTCCTACCTCTTTCTACTGGGGGTAGTTCTCCTACAACTGATTTTGATACACAAAGCAATGATTCAGAACAAACAGTATCATCAACAATCCTTCGTATGGTCACAACTTATATGGTGGATGGGAATACTGATTTGAACAATGAACCTTCTTCTTCGATGACTCCTCACGACCAAAGAATTGCTTCTTTGGAACAATAAATGAAATCTATGGCTGATACTATGAAATCAATGTATGAACTTATGGCAAACCAGCTACAAAATCTACGGATTGTACCTGACGCCATACCGATTGACACTAGTATAGGTCCAGTACAAGTTCCTCCAGCAGTACAATCCAATATCCCTGGACAAGCTCAACCAATTCCTAGCCATTCGGGAGCTGGGAGTAGTGCTTATAATGCTGTCCCTCCTCCTAACTATTCTCTACAAGCTACAACTCCACAATCTTTCGGAGTCGTTACTGAAGAATTGAGGAATCTTCGAACCCAATTTGAGGCATTTAAACAGAAAGATGGTTTACAAAGGTTAGGTATCAAGCAACCTTATCCAATAGAATGGAAGCAAGTATTATATCCTCCTAAATACAAGCCTCCTACTATCTCATTCTTTGATGGAACCACTTCTTCTAGTCAGTTTATCAATCATTTTGAAGTGATGACTGACCAGCTACAACCAAGCGACGCCCTCCTTACTCGGGTGTTTGTCGGATGTCTCAAAGAAACGGCTTATGAGTGGTATAGAAGTCTCCCTGATGGGTGTATTACCTCATTTGTCGGCTTCAAACAAATATTTCTTGAACGGTTCTATGAAGGGCTCAATGACATGACTATGTCTGCTCTTATAAGAATCAAACAGAGAAATAATGAGAACACTGAAAGCTTCATTAAAAGATTTAGAAGAGAAGCTTTAAAAATGCCTCTTGGAACTCCCGATGCCGTCACTATCGACACTTGCAAGTCAAATCTCTTACCAATCATCAGCATGTGGACAGGATCCACTCAATTCCAAGATTGGCCTTCCTTCATCGTCAGTGCCAAAGCTGTCGAAGTTAGTGCCGAGACTTTCAAAGGTCTGGGGGTACACATGAATCCCAATGAATCAGGTCAAAATACTAGCAATAGTACGTGACCTAACAATCGTAAAGGAAAAGAGACTCTTGAAGTCAATCTCCAGAGCAAAAATCAAGAAGTAATATCTGCCCAAGCTACACCAGCTCCAACAAATCAACAACCAAGAGCACCTCGCCCCAAAGAAGAATACTCTTTCGACGACGATGACGTCCTTGGTATCTTTGAATGTCTACTTAAAGGTAATAAAATACAATTACCTAAAATCAAGAAACCCGATGAAGCTGGTAAGACAGATCATCCTAAATACTGTCCGTACCATAGAATGTTGGGTCACACAGCTCGTACATGTTTTGTACTGAAAGGAAAAATCCAGGAAATGATCAAATCTGGAGCTGTCACTCTCACTCCGAAAGAAAAGACCGTCACCTCCAATGTTGTCTCTATGCAGTTTGGAGATTTTCCTCCCCAACTCCTCGAAAGCGGGATTGTTCCTATTCCCAAGGTAACTCTTGAAATCGTGAATATTCCTCCTCCACAGTCTGAAGGATTAGTACCAATCACTATTGAACCAGGAGAAATCATATGGATTCATCCCGATCTAGTGGCAGATTTTGAATCTCCTCCCATTCAAAAGACTACTTCCCTAAAATCTAAGAAGGCCGAAAAAACTAAGTCATGTCATATGACTTCTTTCGGATCTACTTCCGACACAGAGCCAAAAGATAAAGTAGAAGCACTTGCTGGTGCTACTAGAACAGGGAAACATTATCTAAAAGATTATTCCAAAAGTCCTGAAGATACTCCCGATAGTCCTGAAGATACTCCTGATATCTCTCCAGTTGATAAAGATATTCCTGATGTTCCTCGGGAGGAAGAATCATCCACTGTACCTGTTCCTTCAACTACACCGGTTGTACCTATTCCTTCCAAGCCCACAACACTTGAGAAAGGCAAACAACAAGTTCGCTTCGACAAACCAATCAGGAAGTCCCCTCCCTTTGGACTTCAGAAGCCTTATAACTTTGACATTTTAGCTCAACTCGCTAATACTCCAGCTAGAATGTCCCTCTTCGAACTTCTACGTCTTTCTAAAGAGACTCGAGAGACATTAAGTGAGGCACTTCTTCAGGCTGACTCTTGTCTTGCACAATTAAAGAAGCCAGATGAAGAACCTGTTACTTGCTTACATTGCAATAGTGTATTGGAGATCATCCCGAATATCACCTTTACACAAGATGACATGTTATTGGAGGATAATCGACATGATTGGCCTCTCTACTACACCGATTATATCGATACGATGAAGGTAGATCGTATTCTTATTGATCCAGGGTCTGTTTTAAGCATAATGCCAAGGAGTCTGCTAGATGAATTAAGAATCCCTCTCCACAAACTTTCCAAGACGGTTACTACCATATTGGGGTTCAATCAAAGCCGAAGCAAGCCGTTGGGAAAGATTCATCTGAAACTTCAAATAGGCAATTTCAGATCCAAAGTCACTTTCTATGTGATCGAGATCGTGGGATCTTATAATCTTCTCCTGAGAAGACCCTTCTTTCATGAAAATAATGTGGTGTCTTCTACTCTTCATCAGTGTTTCAAATACATTGACAGCGATGGAAAGGTAAAAAAGGAAGTTGCTGATATAAATCCTTTCCGTGGGGTTGAAGCTTATTTCAGTGATTCCCGGATATACAAAGAGGAGTATACAAAAATAGTACAAGCCATGGAAAAAGAAGATCCGCAAAGTGAGACCTTGATAATTCCTGTTAAAGGTCGAACTACTCAGCCATATTCTCCTAAACCCTCTGGAGAAGCCTCCTTCATTATTCCAGTGAGCGGACATGTCTCTCCATTACCTCAATCATCTACCCAAGACACACTGATCATTCCTGTCAGTGGGCGGACTACATTTCCTGCATCTTCACTTACAAAACATGACACTCTGGTAATCCCTGTTGGTGGGCGAACTACTTATCCATCCCAAGCTTCAAGGGAGCTCCCCTCTTCTGAGCCATTTGTGATCGATCTTAATCGAAACAAAATTCATTCTCGTTCTTCTTCTCTCCTTTAGTCATTGATTTGGCTAAGATTTCTAAGGTTCAACCTCCTTCTAATGTAAATACTACTACTTTTGAAATTAATGAAATATCTCTGTCTTTGCAGTATATTGATGTTTGCAATCATGTTCATAATTACTTGCAATTGTTAGATGACTTGAAAACAATAACCATAGGAGTTGTACAGACTTTTCAAAAACCAGAAGTATCCTTAGAATCAGTACAAGGTTCATGCTTTCTAGTACCTAGCAGAAAACCAGGAGACATTCTAATATTCTTCTACAAAGGACCAAAGAACCCTATCAACCTTGAAGATGATGATAAAAATGATGATTCTGGAAGATTGCAGTTGCGTCGTTACAGCCAGCAATCTAAAGATATTATCAAAAATATGGGCTATGACTTCAGAACTGGCCTCAGTAATGGGAAAGGAAGAAAAATGCCTGTTCGGATTCCTTCTCTAAAATATGGAAGGACAAAATGCGGATTGGGTTATATTGCTCCTACTTCCTTTATCAATATCATCCATGAAGATCCCGAATCTGACGAAGATAAAAGATCTGATTCTTCTAGTTCCTCCTCTTGGGATTCTGATATAAGTATTGGTGACTTCCACCGTAACATTTTGTCTTCCAACATGGTTTCCGTTGATGGTCCTGAAGAAGATGACAAAGACGAATTTGAAATCTCATCCGAATCAGAACAATGGGCCCAAAGGTTAGATAATCAACGGGAGTTTAGATTCGAGCAAAGAGAACCTCCAACTGAAGATAAACTCGTTCAAATAGATGTTGGTGAAGAGGGATCCCCCAAACCAATATTCATTAGTGAAAGTCTTTCAGAAAATGATAAGCAAGACATGATCAAACTTATTCGCGAATACATCGACGTCTTCGCTTGGAGCTATAAAGATATTCCAGGACTTGATCCACAGATCGCAACTCACAAACTCAATATCATGCCAAATGCTAAACCGGTCAAGCAACAACAGCGACGATTTTGTCCATACATTATGGATGCAATTGAAGCCGAAGTTAATAAACTCATGGCTTCTGGGTTTATCAGAGAGGAACAACACCCTGATTGGGTGGCTAATATAGTTCATGTCCTTAAAAAGACTGGCAAGATCAGAGTATGCATAGACTATCGTGATCTCAATACGGCATGTCCTAAAGATGAGTTCCCCCTACCAATTACTGATGTTATGATCGATAACACCTGTGGTTTTGAACGGATGTCGTTCATGGACTGGTATTCTGGATACAATTAAATTAAAATATTTCCAGATGACGAGAAACACACTTCCTTCAGAACGCCGATCGGTACATACTGTTATACAGTGATGCCATTCGGTCTCAAGAATGTAGGAGCAACCTATCAACGAGCTACGAGCACTATATTCCGTGAACATTTACGAAAAACAGTCGAATGTGTCACCCCCAGTTTTTGAATTAGAGGTATTTTTGTCATTTTTCAAGTTTTATAATTTTTAGGAATTTTATTTGATTTTATGTAATTTTTTGGGATTTATTTGGGTTGGTTTGGATTTTATCCAATTCGGACTCAAATTGGAGACCCGGGTAGCCTGGACCCTAGTGGGACCCACATACTAGCTGGGCTTAGCCCACATACCATCATAATTAGGTTAGAAATTATAAACCCTATTTTCTTGGCTTAATTAGTCATTTTAGAGCTTAATTAGTTGATTAAATTAGACCGAACCAAACCCGAACCAATTAAACCTAAGTCTAATGGGTTTGGAGTGTTATTGGATCACTACCCAAACCCACAAACCCTCCCTCCCCACATGGCCGGCCATGACAAGGCCTTCCCCCCCTCTTTCTTCTTCATTAAGTCTCTCTCTCTCTCCATTTCACTTTCTTTCAAAAGCTCCTTTCTTCTACAAGGAAACCTAGCTTAGGTAAGCTCTCTAATTCTCCATTTACTCCTCTTTACCATTTATTGTCTTCACAATAGTTGTAGAGGAGGTGATTCTCTACACTTTGCCCCTAGAATTTATTAGGTTTCCTAAAATCTAGGTTAGAAGATTTATTTGGGGGTTATTTATATATTAAGTGATATATATATATATATATATATATATATATTATATATGTATATATATATATATGTATATATATATATATATATATATATATATATATGTGGTATTTGTATATATGTAATTGTGTGTGTGTGTAGAGAGTGGTGGTGGAGTGTGAGAGTGGTAGGGAGTATGTGTGTGCTTGTGTGAGTGTGTGTGAGAGAGTGTGAGAGGGTGGTGTGTGTGTTTGAGAGTGGTATTTATATATGTATATATATGTATATATATATATATGTGTATGTATTTGTATATATGTATTTGTGTGCATGTAGAGATTGGTGGTGGTAGTGGTATTGGTGTAGAGAGTGGTGGTGGTGTTATGTGAGAGAGTGGTAGTGTGGAGATGTGTGTGTATGTGTATGTATATAGAGGAGTGAGTGTGTTTGTGGAGATGGATGAATATTAGATTATATATATGTGTATGTATTATATATAAGTATTTGTGTGTGTAGAGGAATGAGAGAGTGGTAGTGGTATTGGTGTCAAGAGAGTGCTTGTGTGAGTGTTTGTGAGTGTGTGTCTATATTTATATATATATATATATATATATATATATATATATATATATATATATATATATATATATATATATATATATATATATGTGTGTGTGTGTGTGTGTGTGTGTGGGTGTATATATATGTATATACATGAAGAGGTGTGTGTGTGTATTTATATATGTAGATATACGTGTGTGTGTGGTTATATATATGTAGAGAGTTGTGAGTGAATGTATAGATATTTATATGGATATATAGATAGATGGATATCTAGATAGATAATTAGATAGATATATATATATATATATATATATATATATATATATATATATATATATATATATATATATATATATATATATATATATATATAGATAGATATATATATAGATAGATATATATATATAAAAATATATATATATATATATATATATATATAGATAGATATATACAGAGAGATATATACATATATATATATAGATATAGATATACAGGAAGTAGAGGTGAAGAAGAAGAAGATTAAGAGCAGCAGCAATAGTAACAAAAGGGGCAGCAGCAGCAGCTGCATAGCTGCTGAAATCAGCAGCTACCCCCCTCCCCCCCATTTTTGGCCTTTAAGCCTATTTAACCCCCCCTTTCACCTATACATATATGTATATATATAGATATATATATATGTATAATATATGGTCAGAATCGAAGAGAAGAGTAGAAGAAGATTATGGAATGAGAAGTTAGAAAAGAATTAGAGGTTAGAAGGAAAGATTGGAAGAAGTTAGAAGAATAGGAAGAAAGCTAGAATAGAAAAAGAGGAAAACCGAGTTAGAGGACGAAACGGAGCTCGGAGTATCGGATTGAGTTGAAACTTGGTGTGGGGCAAGAATATGTGATTTAGATTTTGCGGGTAGGCTCCCGAGTGGGAATCGGGGTCATAGGGCGCCGGTATCGCGCCGTATCGGTGCGTATCTTAAAATATTCAAGATTTTGACAACGGGCCGTATCATGGACCGAATGTCCATGTTACCTAGGTATTTTGGTAGATATTATATGTATAGGCTAGTATCATACTACCCTAGGGAGATCGGGTCAAAATATCAAGCGTAGGTAGGCTAACTAGATAATCGCAGAAGGTTGAATTTTGCCCTTTTTAAGGGTAAAATAGGAATTTGGCCTATGGCCAAGAAATGAGTTTCGAAGTCCAAGATGGACTTGGATATGGATTGTATGGGTTGGTAATGGGTAGAAATAGCCGTCTAGACCTAGTCTTGACCCCGGTTGACTTTTTAGGCCAAAAGTCAACTATGGGTCAACACTTTACCCAATTTAGTCCCAAATTCTATTAGACTTGTGCAGTTGACCGAAAGTCAACTGTTAGTCACCAGTGACCTATAGTTGACCTAGGGTTGACCACAGTTGACCACGGTTGACCAGAGTTGATCGGTTGACCAAAAAGTCAACTGTTGACTCAAATGGATCTCGATTGATTCCGTTTGACTTGCATTGACCCAGTTTGACCCAGTTAGACCTAATATGACTTAGGTTGACCTCGTACAGTCTAGTTTGACATGCCTTGACCTAGAATGACTTAATAGGATTCAAACTGATTTGATTTTACGTCCTAAACATAGTATTAATACGTCTTGTTCTCTATAGGTCCTCGAGACGCTGCATTTGCTCCGGTTGACGTACCATATCATATTTCAGGCGAGTACATTCTCTGACACTTTTCTAATTTATAATGATTGTTATGATTCATGTAATTAGTGTGGATATGCTTGTTCTCGACACATTGGTCACACGGATTGGTATTCATGGATCCCGACATGAGATGTTATTTCTCGTTATCTTGGTATATCTTGTGCAAGCCCCCTTGTAGTTCTTGTGCAGTATATGGACACCGATTTTCGAGGAGACTTGCTCCCTTCTCGTAGAATCCCGTGTCGTAACGTGTCTTGCTTGGATCCACTCTACCAGTCGGGGACGGGGAGTACTAGTGTAGATGTGTGGTCATTATCCACCTTGTTTATTCTTGTAGACCTTGAATGCTACCAATCCTACACTCCACGCAGGATTGGCTGATCATAACCTTGTGCAGACCCAATCCGGCCACATGTTGTAGCTAGTATTCACACACCTAGAGATATGATTCTTGATTTCTTGTACATGCCATGATTCAGTTTACTTGCCTTATTCTAGCTCTAGTTTTATAGCTTACCTTGCCATGATACTCACATGTACATTCCATGATTTTCTTGTATATACTCTCTATTTACTGTCTTATAGCTTTTGTCATATCTTGTGAACTGTTGTTAGTAGATTGTACTCGTTCCATCCTGACAGGATATGTTGAAAATATTACAGATGCAGACGAGGGAGACTACAGTACCTACTACGGTCCGGATGACGTAGTGGGCATAGACTTGGAGACTTTGGTCCAGCAGGGCTTAGCTCCGCCTGACGAGACCTTACCCCTTGTTTAGTTAGAGTAGGTCTTTTATACTGGACTTTGTCTCCAGCTACTTTTGAGTCTGTTATTATTATGGACTGTATTAGAGACTTGGACTGTATATATTCTTTGTGTTGGACTTGACAGGTTATATATTATTTTATCGTCTTGTTGTCTTTTCATTTCAGTCTTTACTTTGTTATCTTAGAGTCGTGATTGAGTACTCGTATATATATTCATCGCTTGTCCTTCGTTCGGAGTTGACCATGGACTTGACAGGTTTTTGTTATATATATAAACTGTTTAGAAGTAGAAAAATCTACAGCGTTCCACGCCGATTTTTCGGTGAGGGCTGTGCGTTGTCGCGTCACGTGCCCTTTTAGCGGGTGCAGGTCGTGACACGTTTTAGTGGTGGCCCACGCAGGTCCTGAAGTCGCAATTAGTACGATGTCGTAGTGGCGTTCGACTTAGAGTGCTATTACGAGCCTGCGGTATGTATCTAGGATAGGCTATAGGCTAAGGGTGCTCAATCACAGTAGGATCTTTTCTTGCTTATCTTGCTTATCATCTTTGATATCGATTTACTGCATTCTAGCTGTCCTCCATTGATATAATCTTTCTTGTGCCATATTGATATCTTCTTTTCAATTTGTCTCCAGGATAGTGATGACTCATTCTCCTGGCGAGGAGC